>MU228051.1:1858619-1870776 GCA_018584345.1 Thuja plicata | reverse complement strand
TGCTGCAAGCTTCGGACGGAGTGCTATGATGATCCCGCAGCAACGAGTGGAGAGTTTAGTGCACCGTCTGGAGAGTGTTCTAACTCTCAACAGTCGCGTAGCTATATCCTCAGATACCTCTCGATACCAGTATTATTATAATCGAAGACGCCTTGTGCTCACGTCTGCATACGAAAACTATTGAATAGTTTGGAGAGGTTCACGTCACCACTGAAGGCTTCCACACTCTACGTCTCACCCCACACAGCTCGGCGTCCCAGCTTGGACGACAAGACAACTCTGGTCAAGTCGCGGGTAGGATACAGTCCCGTTACCACCGACGTGTGAAAACTCCTCCAAGATGCACATAATACACAGTCATAATCGTGATGTGGAGGTTATATAAGACGCGGGGAGTACACCGTCTTCTACCCACACCTGGACGGCAAGAGGCACTCAAACTCGGTTATCAACAACAATTTCGAACTAATATATTCAACGCTTGGACCAAGACCTTTTGTCCTGCTAAGTGAGCAGTTTACTTGCTTGCTAGTTCGACGTGGTGGATATTTGTTTTATCCTTGTTGAGTGAGCAGGTTGCTGGTCTGCAAGCTTCGAAAGTCTGAAGCCACTAATAAATATAAACCCATTTTGAAAGAATACCAATCATCACATGCGTTTGAAACACTGCCTTACACATTCTGGAAATGCAAAAGTGCATTCTATATCAAAGATAGTAATGCCCTGTTACTGAAGTCCCGCAGTATTCCCACTAACTGCGTTTTATCAGAGCAACCCTTAATATGGTGATTGCAAGTGACAAGATGACAACCAAAAACTGAGATCCACTTTCCAAAATCTGTCACTGAGAAAACTCTTCTGCAAAATTATTTTTGAAAAAAACCTCACAAACTGGAATTTCTCTGATAAAAACTCTCATAAACCTTTCTGGAAACTTGCTCATTTTTTATTTTTTTGGAATAAATTCCACAGGCTGGCAGGAAAACCAGCTCTGATACCACTGAAATGCCCCTAACCGAACATTTACTGAATCCGGGCAATTAAAACTAATGCAGATCGATAATAAACAGTAACATGCAAATACCCAACAGATACAACCGAATAACCAGCAGATGTATTTATAAACCAGCAAATACAATCACATATAATAACTCAGAAAATGGCATGTATTTTATAACAGCAATACAAGACCATAATACATGATATCCAAACTAAGATACAGCAAATAACAGTAAGTCTGAATGAGAGAACCTGATAAAACAATGGCGAATCCTGGATGAATCCGCACCGGGATGAATCGGGTTTCCGTCCAATTCACCTAGAAATGCTGAAGGTTTCCGTCCTCAGATTTCTGATCCGATAGCTGAAGCTACTCGAATTCTCAAAGAGATATAAAATTCATCAACTGAAGCATGCTCAAATGAGATCCTCAACCTCCTCTTATGGCTACAGCTATGACTCTTCAGTTTCCCCGCTGTGACTCTTCGTTTGCCCACTTTCGTCTCATTATAAACTCACTTTAAGTCATTTAAAATAAATGATCGTTGAGACAAATAATAAGTGAGGAATCGTCCGGCATTAAAACGGAAGCCCAAACGAGCTCAGATGCCGTCGTGTAATAGCTCGCCGGAAAGCTCTCAACGAGACGCTCCAAGACCACCTACTGAAAAGTCATGAATCCTGAACCCCTGTTGACTTACTATAAATAGTAAGTACTCCGGAAACCTGCATCAACTGCACTGGATGGCCTGGAACTGGAAACACCTAGGCCGTTCATCCCCTGGAACACGACCACGCCCCGGTTAGCCCACCGAGCCAAAGTGAAAAGGGCTAACAAACTGGCACAATATAATGTACCCTAAAAGGGGACATTACAAATTGCCTATAAATTGTATTCCTTCCTTGGTAATATACAAGCAATTACCATGGTCTAATCCATTTCACATATGTTTGGTGTACATTTTTTGCTGTAATTTGTAAACTGAAAAAAAAAAGGCAATTTGAAAGAATGTGAGAATCACCAAATGAAAGTGCAGTTTACTTTTTTGTTGTAATTTGTAAACTAAGTAAAATAAATATGGGTGCATTGTATCCGCATGAGAGTCATCAAATCATAGTTCAAAAATTGGACTTGGCAGACCCAAATTTAAATCAGACTCAGAAACTCAAAAAACTCAGCAACTTAAAAAATACTCAAAATCCTTGAAAAACGTCAATTTTATGCAAAATAAAGTTACAAAATGTATCAATTGGTTTTCATTTCAAACATGAACAGTATTAGTAATTGAAGCAAAATAATACATTTCACAATAATATCACAAGAATGTTTCTTGCATGGCAAAGAAAAGAGGTTGTGTGCCTAGAGGGTGGCAAATGTGACAAGGAAACTGCTTTTTAACCAAAGGAATTCCTTACACAGCAAGAAAGATACTTGTACAACAAAGACAATCATCTTGTGCACCAAACTAGTCTATTACAGTCATTAGAAACCATTATGCAGTAACTAAGATCTCTCGCATAGCAATAGGGATATCTTGCATGGCAAATAGGATCTACAGCACAACAACGAGAATTCTTGCACAGCAACTAGAAATATCTTAAGCAACAACTAGGATCTTGTCATATGATTATAAATTACACATCTGCATTTAATATTTTACAAATTTCATCTACGAAAAACATGTGTCAGAAACAATTTTTACTTTTTGCTTTTCAAAAGCCAAAGCAAGGATTTAGGGTTAGCAGCCCATAGCAGAGTTGGAAGATAGCGTTTCTTGCAAGGTCTAGAGGCAAAGCCCCCAAGGAGGTCAGTGAACACCACCCCTAGCACATACCCTACCGGTACCACAATATAATGCAGGGTCCAGGGGCAAAACCATCACCACTATAACAAATTAAGGTCTTTGGAGACCACGTAGAGCTTCATAGTACATGCCATTATTCAAATGCAGTTACAATACAATCTAAAATCACACAAAAAATGCCTACATGGGCTAGATTCACTTTAAAAGACCAAAATTTTGCATTTTTACTGTGTTTTTGCTGTGTTTTTCTGTTCATCCACAAGCCCAGAGACTTGGTAAAACTTGGCCCTACTAATAGGCAATTTCAAGGTAGAGTAACTTGGCTTTAAAAATTTCTTGGAAGCACTCAGCAGGTTTTAATTCTATGCATCAAATGCTAATATTAAATAAAAGAGGATTTTTGACAAGTATTAGGAATTGAGACATTCCTACAAAACAAGTATATAAAAGATGAAAGTTCATTGAAGGCACTTTACAATAAAAGCTTTAAAAGGTAGATTATGTAGAGACGTTATGAATAAAATCATTGTAATAATGGACCAATAACTTCAATTCAAAACATCCATAAACAATTTGCATAAAAATAGTATTGGCCTCTCATATCTTTACAATACTAAAATCCACTCAATTATAAAAATATTTCACCTCTGAATTCTTAAAAGTATGAAGCAAGTTTCTATCTCTAGAAGAGATCCTACCATGTCTTTTCTTTATTTAACCATAAAGTCACTTTATAATCAAATTTAGAAGACAAATCTGCAAATAAGCATTTTTCTATCTATAATTGTGCAATGTCCGGTGCAAGATCTGGGGCAAATAATTTTAACAAACTTGCCAATATTTAAATTGGAACCATACAATCCCTACTCTATATCAATGTTTACCCACAACATTACAACCTTATGAAACCCTAGATTTATTAATATTTGCATGTACTATTATCCACCCCTAAGTAAGCTTCCGACTCATTATTTAACCCTAAAAATCCTAAATTGTCAATGTCAGATCCAAGTAATAAAATTCCTCAATTACAATTGCATAAATAACATTAGCCATGTTACATTAAACAACCAGGACTACTTTACAACACACTGCTTTCACAAATATAACGAGGTAAAAGTACAATCTTCACAAGTATCAACCTGTGACTATACAGCCATATAACAACAAAAGGAGACAATGTTTACAAAAGATTCAAATCACAAATCATCCGTTAAAGACAACTAAACTATATTTGTTGCAATATGTTGCTATTTTTGTTAGGGCAAATTGAAATACAAAAGCTTACATCCACAACAACTGTAAGTGTTGTGCAAACTCCTTATTGCTAATTCCAGCCAACATTAAAGCCTAAACATGGGCATTGTGTAAGCCACCTTGTCAACAGAACGGGTTTTGACCTTTCACACAAGAGGTTTGGGTTTTTCTCCCTTGACCTCCACAGATCCATGGGTTTACATCCATAGATCTACACATTGAACAATCAAATCTCATAGAGATTTCAAGTTAGAGTTTGGCTGGTTTGTTCAAAGATACCTTCTTCCATCCATCTTTGTAATCTTAAGATGCTTAGAGTGAGCGTTGAAATTTTCATAGTAGTCTCCATCTTCAATCTAATATGAGGAAATGATTTCCCATACCTATGGATCATTCTTTTCTTTTGCATCAAGCTAGCCATGGCATCATCCTATGTGAAAACGATATTGGAAAGTGTGGATACTAGTCTCCTAGAACCTACAATTGTCCTTCGCCAATATGATGAGGAGTACCTTTGGGTTCAAAAAACTATCTACCGCATTAATGGTTGTTGTTGGCTCCCTTGTAGCATGCCTTGCTAGAGATCCATGCAATTTGATTTCATTTGTACTAGGATGAATGTCAATGCCTAATGGCAGCCCACAAGGAGTTGTATCAACCTTACGTGCATTAGTGGTATTCTTATTGTGCAGGATAGCATGCAGAGAAGGATAATAAAAAATAGCAGGAACACTGAAGTTGAAAGCTCAGGTTGGCAATAAGGGATGTTGCATTTGAAACTCCAAAGTTCTCATAAGGAGAGGACGGATGAGAGGGATGGTTGGAAGGCACAGAAATGAAGGTAAGACAAAACCACAGGAATAGATAATAAAAGTGAACTTGAAAAGGGAGGCATGCCGAGAAGGGTATGAGTTTTCTCATGCCTTCAAACTCAAACCCATGGGGCACTTAGGCCAACACCTTGTAGAAGAAGCAAAAGGATCTACACACAAAATGCACAAGAGTTAAGGATTGGACATTTTGGTCCCTTTCATGCCTTCACACTCAAACCCATAGGGGACTTAGGCCAACACCTTGTAGAAGGAAAAGGATTTACACAAAAAATGGGATCATAAAAAGCACAAGAGTTGGGGAAAAAACATTTTGGTCTCTTGCAAGAGTCATGGAAAGAAGGCATGACAAATTGGAACATTATCATCTTTTTATTACATATTATAGAACTTCATAAAAGTTCGGATGCAATGACCTCTTTTTATTCATCCATTAGAAAATATCATTAATAATACCTAGCTTGTTATATTATTCTTTATGATATAAACAACAACCACACCCTACAAGAGCGCACCAAAAAGGTGAATCACTTTTTTAATTAAAGACTTCATAAACTCCACTGAAAAAAATCTAAGATAAATTAAAGCCCTAAATGCCTAGCATCAAAGCTAATAATTTGTCTCAACCTTCTGGTTGGGATATATTAGTTATGTTGATTATATAAGATCTATATATACATGGGAGACTCCTTATAGTCCCTCTAGAAAACCCTCCCACTGTGTGATTCCTTGTTTGCATCATCTACATCACCCTAATCCAATGCAGTTGTGCGCACCTAATAAATTGCATGCTGCCTTTATTTGTAGTGATTTCTTACTCTCTCTTTTTTATTGTATATACCAATTGACAAGTTTTAATTATAAATCTTCCTGCATGTGGTTTTACTTAAACTGAATTGATCAAGACATATTGACTCAAATTACACTATTCCATTATTCAAGTAAGGAAAGCTATACATTCACCAAACATATTAGTAATCTTACTATTTATGATCCCTAATGTCCATGCTACCCTTATTATCATTTCAGTTCGAGAAGAAGAAGATTTGAATGTAACCAAGTTGCTTAGATACAAAGCACAATAGGTTTCCCTCAAAGTTTACAGATCCAAGCTCTTATCCTATCTTGGGACTATGCCCGCAAGGTTCTAAGGGACATTGATCCCTACCCTATCTTGGGAATAACCTATTGGCTGGATTTAGACAGGCCTCTCCCTGGAAACACCTCTATCTTCCCTTCTCAAATACTAAAATAGTAATAAGACTTGGGCATGGATTGATATATTATTTTCCAGTGGTTTATTAATCTGAGTAAAATATATATATTTCTTGTTTATTACAATTATTCTTTTTATTGGAGAAATGTAGGATGCTGAAGTATACCTGACAACAGTGTATTGATTATAACTTAATATTCTGTGTGCTATTTGGTTTCAGACTTACAGTTTGATCCACTTTATACGTATAATGCCTATTCCTTGTCTTTCTTCAGATCGATACTTTCCTCTTTTATCGCTTGGAATGTATAATCTGTTTTCATTCGATGATTATTACATGCCTCCTATCCTTGATCAACAACCACTTCTTATATCTCCACACGCAGCGGGTACGGTCTTTGGAATTGAAGAGGTAGATCTCTTCAAGAGGACGTTGCCCTTCAGCAACGTTGTTGTTTGACTGATTAATATTAATCGTGCCTTAATAGAATTTCTTATTAAACCGCTGGTTGGTGATCTCAGTAATATGTTTACCGTTTGTTGATCGTAGCTGATGTGGATTGCCGATTATAATTGGAGCTGTGCATTGTAATTATTTGGTTGTTTTCTCCTTTTCTTCGCACTTCCTTTTTAAACTGCTACATTTTAAATCCAACTGTAATCAATGAATAAGAAAAGTACAATACTATCACATGTGAAAACAGCCATAGATAAAAGCACGCGTTCAATGCCTTCATTTTACAAATAACAACAGAATTGTTTAAGACTGAAATACAACACAACAAAAAGTGCTGCGGCTGCCTACAGATTCCCAAAATAAAAAGTTACTGAAACCATGCGAACCGACTTACCTCAAGATTCTGCAAAAATTGTGCCGTGCTGTCAACGCTTCGGATGAGAAAAATTGGGCACCGTTTGCAGGAGGAATATTACGAAAACCCTGCCAAAGCAGATTTATTTTTAAATGGATGAAGCAAAAGTAGACTCCCAGCAAATGCTGCTTCAATCCATTCACAGAAAAACGAAAATTAAATTTCAAAATATAAGGGTTTTAGGGCTATTTAAAATATCGGGGTTTTAGAGCTACTCAAAATATTTCTTCCCGGTATTCAGCGGCGAGTTAAAAAAAATAAAGTGCAAGATTATGCTGTTTTTGTTTTTTTAATTTATGTTGAAGAAAATAAATTAAATATTGAAATATATTATACTCTTTTAAATATATAATATAATATAATATACATTATAATAATTGAGTATTTTTAATAAGCTTCATACTTAATGAAAATATGTATTATAATTTATCATATTATCACAATAAATGATTATATCATTTTTATACAGAGGTATAATATACATCACATTAAAGAAGTAATACATGTATTTGATAGAAAACTTTATATGTCAATATATATATAGCTATATTTTCAAGGGCTTTAGTCTCTCTTCCTAGCAAGTCTTAGTTCTAAATGATCATTTTGCATTGGATCATTTTACGTGTGCGGGTATCCAAAAATATAGATCATTTTATGTATAAAGGAATCACTTACTATTGGTGTAATATCATTATTTGTTACTCTAGTTATAACATAGCTATGTAAATGTTTTTTATTAAGGCAAAAACAAGTTTTGAAGGGACCTGAAACCTTTACAAAGAACTTACATTAGATATTCAATAAAGATCATCAGCTATTTAAAATATCAGGGTTTTAGAGCTACTAAAAATATTTCTTCTTGGTATCAGTTAAATAGTTACTTACATAACTACATAGTAATTGTTACTCCACTACTTTCAACTACAATTATCAGTTTGTATAAAATCATACTCACCTTGTAATGAAAAAAATGGATTGTTTTCAAGAATAATTCGAGGTCTGTGATTTGAGAGTTCGAGACTGAGAGCTCAAGGATTTGGCTCAGGGCTCTACCTTTACAAGGGTTGAGGAAGCAGCTTAATGGAGCTCCGCTTGATTCGATATTTGCATATTCAGGAGAAGATTTTCTTAAAATACATATTCATATTATGTAATCATTCATCATGTTTTGTTGTGTAAGCCTTAAGGGGAGGTCCCTAGGGCAAGGTGAATTTGATGTTTTCAGGATCAATGTATTAAGGAGGGGAATGTTCGCATAATATCATTGTCTATTACTATAGTCATAACATAAATACTCTATAACTATTACTCTCTTGCTTTCAACTATCATTATAAGTTTGTATAAAACCATACTCGCCTTTGAATTAAATACATCAAGCTTTTCACCTCTTTCACTGACATCTTGAATGACTACTTCCATAACAATTATCCTTAAATTGCCTCTTAGAGAAAAAAAAAATGAATTTCACGGTATTGTCTAAAGGGCTCAACCATGCTACTCAATTCCTAACAAATTGTTTATTATTTAAGCCTTTAACAAGGCAAACCAAGTGCTCATTTTGCTTAGTAGCTAAGGTTATATATAATTATTATTTTTGTATCATCTAGTATTAGTAATCTATCATCTTTCATTATGCTAGTGAGTTTTATTGTTCTAGCTATAGATTATTCTCCTCAGTGTTTGTTATTCCATGAATATTGTCTATCAATGTTTCTTCCACCCAACATATATATTTGTTTTACTTTTGTAATTTACCCACAATGTAGTCTTGAAATTATCTCTCAATCACATTTTGTAATGTTTTGGTGTATTGATTAAGCATGCTCGTCTTCAAAAATGTTATAATTTTCAATGTCGTGTAAAACAGTATTTGGTGTCACATGCTAAGGATTATAATTCAATGACTCCCAACATTAGTAATTGTATTATCATCAAGACCTAGTTGCATCTATTAGTGAATTATTTTATTATTATATATTCCCCATCCATGTATTCAATAATGAATTGCTTAGGTGACTATCATGTTCATCTTCATCTATTTTTTTATTAACTTGAACATGTCTCGTGATACATTCATCGTATTCTTGATATAGTTTGATAATATTAAGATGTTTTTGTGTGATATGTTACAATTACATCCACATGTTATTTCATTTGTGATGGAAGTTCTTGAACTATCATTTTTATATTCCTTTAGCCTATCTTTCTATTTCATTATTACACAAATGTTTTATGTGTTCATCTCTTTGTACACTCATCATTCATTCAAGTTGTTGTCATTATTGTTACTTAACACATATTATCTTTGATATTCTTTTTGCTACTTTGTGTCTTCAAATGTTAACCTTGGGTGAGGCTACTCATGTAATTCAAACATGATGGGACTATTCAAATGAATACCTTAAAATGTGAATAAGTCTTGGACAGTATATAAAGTTGTAGTAATTGAAAATTGACCATCTCATGCTTACAATATTTTCACTAATTATTCCTCTAAATTGATTAAACAATTTTTTTATAGAATTAAGCTAACATTATTCTTTTGATTCAAATTCAATTTTTATTTCCCTCCATCACAGTAAGTAAATATTTTTTAATTATTTATTTATCTTAATCTCTTCTTCTTTTTTATTAAAAGCAGCAAGAACTAGGGTGTTGACCCTTACAAAAAAGTAGTCATGTGGTTGTATAGGTGGTCAAGCCAGTTCAAAAGACTACAAACCAAGGAACATATATGCTTAGATGGCTAATTACAAGCTTAGATAGCCAAATACAAAAACTAGATTTTTAGTTGAGGTTAAGTAACAGACAAAATAGACTATCAACAGAGAAACAAACCAAAACAACTATCACCCAAGTAACAACAGACTAGGCATACAAACCTAAGTCAATGGCTTAGCTCTGGCAGAACTTAGAATATAGAGTCAATCTTGGCACAAGAAATCCAACAGCTCACAGTTGTCCTTGTTATCCTTCAACTCATTGATTTCTTCTTATGTTTTTTTATAAAAGGTAAAACGAGTTTTGAAGGGGGTCGTGAAACCCTTTACAACAAAATTCTACCTAAAAGGAAAACGTCAGCGAACCAAAAACCAACCAACATCAAAACAACAAGAAATGAAACATATTCAAGGAACTATAAAATCCTACGGTAATTCCTTCAAGATATGAGCAACTTTGATATCTTTTTAGATCATGGGATCATAAAGATTGACCACCTCCTGGAATTTGTTCCAATCCTCCAAAGGTTTGGAATGACTGCAAGTTCTTGTGGATGACCCTTGAAACTATGAAGCACTCTTTTCACCTTTACCTTTACCAAAATCACGACTAGCAGTATCACCTTTTTTATCTTTACTAGTATCGCAAATGTCAGCACCACTGATAAAACTAGTCTTCTCCTACTCCATGTTTTTCAAGTTCTTAACATGATCATCGAGCATATGAAACCCTTCTACATTATTTTGGATGGATATTTGTTTAACTTTAACATTTTTTCAAGTTTCTAATGCACTTTGTGGGTGGTTCCCTCAAGCTTTTAAATTTTCCCTTCATAGTCATTTCTCAAAATATAAATGTCCATAGAAACCTTATCCAAAATGGACAACATTTTGAAGTTATCATCCTTGCTCTTATCATGATCAATCTCACCTTCAACTTTCTCCAATCTACTTTGAATAGTCTATGATCTCCCATGAATAGGGTTAATCTTAGGATAAAACCATTTAGATAGTCTAAATTGCCTCATAGTTGCATCTTTGGTAAGACCAATGACATCAACAATTTATGTTCCTTGTTACTGTTGTGACCAAAAATAACTTCCTTTTCCATATCATGATGCTCGTTAGGATGATTGGAAACAAAGTCTTTCATTTCATCCTAACCCTCATCCCTTTCAAGATCCTTATCATTGTTAGCAATCTATTTTACCCACTCTTATTCATCAGTAGAGGCCTTATCCTCTATATATGTGCTCATGTCCAAGTAATGGACCCCAAATATCTTGTTAATATTACAAGACTTAATTTGTTTATGTTCAACTAATATATAGATACTTTGCACATTTTATAATTAACAAGATTAAACCATCATAAAGAATAAGGTACCTAGCATTTTTTATATGGTTTCTAATACTAACTTCCAAAGAGGACACCAAATAGAAAGGAAATCAAACAACTTGCTTATAAAAAAAATTATTTAATAAGATAGTGATAGGTAAACAAACTATTAAATCTTTCATCTAGAGTAAAGTATCTCATTGTAGCCTCTAAAAATTTGGCCCAAAAAAATTTAATGGAAATACAATGATAGCCACCAGAAGAGAGATTCATAAGTTTATATTTCTTCTCCCTTTTGAAGAATTTGTTCATCCCAGTGTTAGGAACTTTATGGTCCCTAAAAATATTATTACCATCTACTTAAATATTGATAATCTGGACAATGAGATCTTCAATGTTTTATGAATTCATCTTATAGACATGCTCAACCCTGTTATTCCAACATTTCACAAAATCCTTAGTCACTTACGAGGTTTATGTCATGAAGCTTCTCCATATATGGAGTAACTCCACCTTCACTCAATTTTCCACCAAATATGGGATTCCTCTTCCATTGGTCACAAAAGTTAGACTCCAGGTGGCTTCTATCACCTCCCATTGTCATGTTATGCAAAGAATGTAAGTCAAGCATGACCAAGGGAGGCACACAATAAATAGAACAGGATGAATTGTTAGACCTTAAGAAGCACACACACAACTGAGAGGGGGGTGAATTAGTTGTGTCACAATCTCATAAAACTTTGATCAACTTATAAAATTTAATCTCATATTTGAATGATAAACATGAAAGCAAGATCTCAACACAATAGCAACACATAACACCAATATTTTTGATGTGGAAACCTTGTTAGGGGAAAAACCACGGTGAGGTTGGAACCCACGAGATGAATGCACTTAGTGATAAAATATTGTACCTTGTTAGGAGTATTGCAAAAGGGGAAAGCACATGAATTCAGACACACTCCCTAGAGCTCACTGCTCAAACATAATTACTGTGTGCTAAAATGTTGACACACTTTTATGAATCATTCCATCCAAGGTTGCTCAAGAATGAGGCCTCAAATATCGATCCATAGCTCTCTAGTCATGGAGTGCAAAGGTTTGAAATGGAGGCCCTCA
>MU228051.1:1806526-1846871 GCA_018584345.1 Thuja plicata | reverse complement strand
TGAATTTAATTAAATAAGAGAAATTTTATTTAATTAAAAGGGAGAAATTTACTTTAATTAAATAAGATAAATTTTATTCAATTAAAAGGGAGATTAAATATTTTAATTAAATAAGATAAATTTTATTCAATTAAAAAGAAAATTAATTCTTTTAGTTAGATAAAAATGATCAAACCTTATGAAATATTGAAATAATTGAATTAATTACAATTTGATCAAGGAAATTGATTTGAATTGAAAATATTGCAAAGCATTGATTCAGGAAATTGATAAATTGATAAAATAATAAATGGGGCCCATAGTCTAGGCGACCATTTTAGGGTGCATACAATTACAACAAGGCTCGCTGCCTTGCAACACAATCTGATTACAGATCAAGGAGGACTTACAGTCCAAACATATGAACTGACTGATAGCATTTGTTATGCCAAAACAGTTCCAATGAAGTGCACAAAACTCTGACTTATTTCAGATTCCACTCATACCTCTCTATACAACATCATATAAATTAGTTATTCCATCTATCCATACATCACACGCTTATTTTCTTCTTTTGTTCCACCCCGCAACTTTAAATGATTACATTTATATATATAATTCATCAACTCATCTCAACTAGGTCGGTTAGGGACCTAATTACAATCAAATAGTAAATTACAATTCAATACTTAATGTGATTCATTGAATGTCATCCAAGACATTGCAATGATCCATAGCAAAATCCGTGAACACACTCAAATCCACCAATCACACTCTAAACCTTTGCAGCATGTTACATTATTAGGTCAGCTAAGACCAAATGAAGAACACCGACACATTACATGAAAATCATGCAACTCGATCACTTCAATCGATGTGAGCCAACAACATGATTAGAAAATAATCAAGAAACATCAACAAGAAACTTTAAGTACCTCAGAAACCTTACCATTACCATGAACTCAAGATCCAAATCTATCTCTGCACTATTCATCAGCAATAATAACTGCAACCTCTGTCACTCAAGAAATATAGCTTTTCAGTAACCAAATCATGAACCACTCGAGTTGACGAAACATATGCATGTCCCAAACTCACTACTAGGTTAGCAACAACTAACTCTTCAACACTGATCCATACCAATCTAAAACTGAAACTTTGTCTCTTCCCAAACAACCAAAATACCAGTGTCTGATCAATTAGTCACAACTCTCTCAAATCATCATTCTAACTTCTACAAACTGACATGCTATAGCTACATACATCTCTGAACACAATTATACGATCACAACTGTAGATCTTCTATTTAGTATTAATACCAAGCAATTCAACCTCACTGAACATATCAGGACCACTGTCTTCAACAGTAGAAGTATGCTGACATCAATGAAAAAATATAAATGCCAACATATATGCATAATCTTAAAAACATCTCAACAATATACAACATGAATATAATAGGGGATAGTTGAGATAAACAATGAAAGGTTCAAAACCCCAGCCATAATCCATGATAAAATGATCACGAAAAGACATCAATTCATAATGAAGATGCAAGGAAACACCACCTTAACATTTAAGAATATCGTGGCTAATAATTTATTTACCATCAAGGAGTAGGGGATTGTTGGGACTACACCTTTGTATAGATCCTAAAGAGAACCCCAAGTTAGCAAAGAAATCTACTACAAAATTATCCTCCCGGTAAATGTGAATAAGGATTTTCATTAAGAGGAATCAATAATAGAAATACAATCATCAAACTTTTGAAAGTCCAACTCAGCCATTGAGTCCACTTTAGGCAATTGATGAATTGCCCTCGATCTAAACTTTATTTACACCTTGAGAATGAGACATTTTCAAACCAATGTAGGGCACATAAGCCATGACAAAGTGTCTTCTTATGTCAATTAAATAATAATTAATTTATCATTGTGCAGTAATTAATTTATTTATATCATTTAATTATTTTATGTTGTTTCCTCTTTCCTCATTGATTAGATAGTTTTAATTAGTTAATCAATTATTTTCTTCTAGTCTCGTATAATAAAATAATTGTTTTAATTATTGAGTTAGCTAACTATGTCTTCTATAATTAAATAATTTATTTAATTATTCACAATTCTAAATACATTTCTTCTAAAAATAAAAAAATATTATTTTATTCTCTCATACACATGATTAAATTATTTTAAATTATTTAAACTTGTTTTCTTCCTTATTTGACTACCACTACCTAAGTGTTCTAACCAAACAATTCACTCTCCTATAATTATGCATTCAATATTATCCATCATGCAATCACTTGGCTCTGTATTTAGCTCAATCTATTCCTCTTATTCATTTTTGTCCTTTTATCTTTAGATCTATTTCATTTTATCTTCATCATTGATTTATATCAGAAAATCTATAAAATCAAAACCTCATTCATCAATAATTTTGAACTATATTATTTGAGCTCTCATGTGATCACACTATGAATATATTGTCACATACAAATCTAGGAGAAACATACATGTAATTCATTAGAAGATACATAGAGAAAATGAGGTAACCGAGGTGTTTTCATGAAGGTAATATCATTATTGCTTATTATTAATTCATTATTGCATTCATCTTACATACTCCATTGATGATGTTAGGATCTTGTGTGATTTCTAAGGTTTTATAGTTAACCTACTATTGATTCAAGCTATTATTATTCTTGTCTTACATTTTGGCACACCTAGTGGGACAAACATCCCTATTTTATAACAAAAAATTGAATAAACTCGTATTTTGAGTAGTTTCAAGCCCATTCAATGCATCTATGAGTTGGTTTGATGCATACGTAGCATCTTGTGATGCATTTATAACTTATTTTGGCATGTTTGTTTCTACTCATAGCAATTAAAGTTATTTTAATTCAACATACTAATTTTTTATATTTTCTCACATACACTAACCCCTAACAAAGACCTTACTTTATGGGTGTTTATGTGGATGTTTTGTGGGTATTTATGAATTTCAAGTTGCACATTGCATTCATTCATTAATTCACTTCAGTCACCATTATTTCGATGCAACTACAAATTCATTTAACACATCTAAGTCTTAATTCATCATATTCATCTTCTTAAACATTGCATTTGATCCTTCATTTTACATAGTTTCTTATTGTTTCACCACAAATGCAAGTTCATTCGATGCAACAATAGTTGATGCATATGTTTCCTAAAGTGACACATATGTTGTGGGTAAGAGAAAGATAAAATTCTTAGATTTTTATCATTTTATGCACTTCATTTCAAATAGGATAGAGATTTTTTGGTACTAATCAACTCATTCAACTATTTGGTGATTGTTAGGAGAAGACCTTAATCTTGAGACTATTGACATATGTCTTTTTTGATTGTCAACTTAAAATTCAATGTTCTAAATAAAAAGAACCTTTTTTCCACTATATTTGTTGCACTTGCACATTATTTGAATCACAAAGGTATTTGTGTGTATCATATCCCCTTATATAGCAATACAAACTTGGGTGCGACAGAAACATTAACACTCTCTTTTTCTTTTTTTCATTAGCAGGCCTCTTCAGGGATTTCATCACCTTAGGGTTCAATCTCAACCATTTTTTCTAATGGGGCATATAATAAGGGGAATGAAAGTTATACCTCAAAGAGAGGCTAGCATTATTCAAAGTTGATTTGCAAGACCCTTGGTCTATCAATACTTGTTTGGTGATAAGAAAAAGAAAGAATCCTCTTAACCTCAAGCTATTATAGAAAAACTCTCAATTGACAGTAGTCCCCCATCAAGAACCATTATTTTCTAGAAGCTTAGGGGTCATCGATCATTTCCATAATGTGGTGCAACATACAATATCACACTTGAAGTTACTCAAGATGTACAATTTTGAGTAAGGTGGAAATACCTTAGTTAAAATGTTCTTGAACCTTTGAGGTGAGAGGAAAGGTGAGCCCTTGTGCCATCAAACTTCTAGCCATTAGCTCTTGAAAGTGGAGTGTCATGCACAATCCTACAATATTTTAGTGCATATGCTTGCAATATAAAAAAACACACCTATTTGAATAATTAGGTTGTGTTTGTCTTACAACTATAATCAATTATTAAATACCAGTTGTACTATTAGCCTTTTTACCCTAAAAAGTCATTCGATCATTGTGTATTCCATATTTTCTAAGTGTTTTCTTGAAAAATATATGAAACAAGAAATTGTCCTAAATAAAAAATAAATCCTAAATATGGCTAGAAAACCACAAGCCTTTTACATATTTGAGTAAAAAAAAGGGGTTACACATAACAATACAATTATGTTTTTTGTCCCACGTCTGTAGCTCAGGATACAAAAGCTAAACTATTTTATCATGTAATTGAGTTTTCAAACAACATGAAATTGTCTTTCTTGTAACACATCTATCTTGTTGACTATCATTTTAAGTATTACCATTTTCTTATCAGAGTGACACAATTAAGTCATCTGAAGATGCATCTACAATATTATGTACCACAATTGAACCTTGTCCTAACACAACTATTTCAAAATGACACACTATATTTTTACCTCAAGTTTCTAATTTCATTGATCAAACATGTTTACATGAAAACTAGGCATGGAGAGTAGAGACTTAGTTTACCATTTTAGAATAGAATCATACTTTGCATATAATTGCATTCACTTAACCTATAAATGGATCCATATATGAAGCATCCATTGAGAATTCATCCAACACTAAAATCATCAAACCAATCCTATCTAGACTAGTCCAAAGTTTTTATTGATTGTCTAAGATCTCACATCACCTCATATATTTCATTTGTCAAACTTATACTCATCAATCTTGTATATGTTTGACTGATATCAATTCAAAATATTGATCATTATTACTTTGATCTAGATATACCTTTGTTTACTTTGGTCTATCATCGTACTACCATTAAAAATCCAAAAACCATCATTGAGCTTAGATTCATATCCATGGTGTCTTTAGTACTCATCTATATTATGACAGTCTATGTTGATAATCTTTAAAGGATCAGAAGTTGTCATTATATATAGTTTTGGATCGTCAATCACAGTATACACCAACAGACAGTTTACAGTGTAACCCAAGATAGACAGTTTACAGTGTAACCCAAGGAAGGCAGATCATAGAGTAAATCAAACACAAAATTTCTAAAGAGTAAACCGAGAACAGTCTTACAGAGACATCACCAAGTATAGTCTATAGAGTATACCGAGCACCAGTCTACCTAGAGACAATTATATTCCTGAGAAAAGTGGACCTGAACTACGCGTCAATTAAAGCACTTTAGTCTTAAAAATAGCTTTATGCTTAGCTAGAAAACTGTTTCTTGAGGATCAAGAAAAGCATAAGTAATGGATTTAATCAGTTTAACTGGTTGTATACATGCAAACTAGGAGATCAAGGTCAAGTTGTAAACTTGTGCTATTAGAGTTATCAAGAAAAGCGTGAAACCTGATTAGGTCATAATCTTGTATATATAGATGTGTAATCAACCAAGACCATGATGATTGCAGCCGCAGAAGGACATATATGGATTAGATAGAGGTTTTTATGCAGAAGAATAAATAAAGAAGAATTCAATTATGAAGAACTAGATTCAAGGCTATCGAGCAGAACAGAGGTATTATCCATCACAATAAGGTGATATTGTTTTTGTGAACTTAATGGATCTGTAATCAACAATTCAAGATTGTAAGCTATCAGGTCATAAATATTTTTTTCTACTCTCTAAAAATTGTAGAAAATAGAAGAAATCCTTCAAGAAGGCGGACTTAACAGTCTTATTGTAAATATCTTAACCGAGTGCACACATACATTGTGTTGCTAAAATCTCTTAACCGAGTAGAATTAACAAGTATAACATGTTACTCCTAAAGGGGTAAGATCATCAAAAGTGATCACAACTTGTAGCCTTAATCGACACCTTCCATTCTATAGATAGTGAAGCTTTGTGGGTTTCATCCCCACCACAACTTTTACCTTCTAACATGGGTTTTTTACATTATCAATTCTTGTGTCATGTGTAACTAAGTTTCATGAATGTTTCTATGTTTGTTTACATGCACTTACATTTATGTTATGATATTACATGAATGAAGTATAAAATATACTATGGATGGTAATACAAGTTATGAGTACTAAGGTTATTTGATAAAAAGTTTTAAGGGCACTGATTCACCCCTCCCCTCTCAGTACACACCCTTCCATTATTCCAATAATTGGTATCAGAGCTAGATCTCTTATTTGGAAAATTTTAAATCACTTGACAGAAAATATCATATAATGGAAAGGTATAAGCTTGATAAAAATATTGAGAATCAGAAGTTGCAGATACAAATTTTCTTTGAGCAATATAAAGAAGCAAGAATCAAGATGAAAGAGTTATTAGATGAAAGAAAATTCATGGCATCTCGCTGCAATGAAACTGAATATCATGAAGAAGAGATACTTGATTTATTTGATTCATCAGGATCTGGATCTGGTAATACATCTGACACATCTGAAGGAAGTATTACAAGTCTAAATGAAATCAATCAACATTTGTCTGAACAAGTAAAAGTACTGCAAATCGGTCAAGAGACATAGATGGTAAGAATGATTGATGTTATGAATAATGCAAGACAAGCTGAACAAGAAAGAAATTTGGCTATTGATGACAGGAGAAAGATTACTGAGAAATTGCAAGAGAAAGAATCTGAGATACAGAGACTTACTGAACATCACATTGAGATCACCAATCAAATAGTTCTTATGAGTCATGAGGCCAACTGAGTGAACATAGAACTTCATGGAAAATTGGAAGCTATTGGTGAACTAAAAGAAGAAAATGAGAAACTGAAGCATGAAGCAAAGATTCAGCAACAACATAATGATATGATCAACTAAGCTAAAGACAATACAAAAAATGGATGAATTTTTGAATGGACAGAGAAGAATCAACAACAATACCGGTTTAGGGTATACTAAGCATGGAGAATCGTCAAATTGAGCTGATCAAAGGGATGTCTACACAACTCCAAGGCCAAAGAAGCATTCATGTAACCATTGTGGAAAACTAGGCCATACATCAAATGTCTGTAGGAGTAAAGCAAAAGGTATTCCTAAAACTACTTCTACATTCATAGGTAATTGTTATAATTGTAACAAGCAAGGACACAAAGCACATGAATGCAGATCTAAGAAGAACAACCCAAGGAAGAAATCTTACATGGAAAAACATTGTTATACTTGCAACACACATGGCCACACATCTCATGAATGCAAGAAAAAGAAAAAGCAAGTATGGAAACCCAAAGAACAAGAAAATGATTATAAACTGAGAAGAGTCGGTAATTCATATGTATGGGATTATAACACATGGGTAAATTGCACATCATGTGGTAGATATGGACATTATTGCTGAAAACTGTATGAGGGAATGGACAAGAAGATCTAGAGGTTGGACTAACCCCAAAATGGCATGCTTACACTGTCATAAGGTCGGTCACCTAATCAAGGATTATAGAGACCGAGTGACAGAGTCAAGCAATTTTGCAAATGGAAATACTATTAAAGACATCAGGAGAATGAGAAATAAAATGTGGAGGAGAGCTTCAAACAATGATAATGCTAGACCAAGCACTACAGTTGGTGACACCTCATCTAATGGATTAGGTAATTCTACCACCCCTACCTAAGCAAAACAAGTAAGTACAAAACTACACTCTACAAAGCTATATTTTACATCAGTTCCTATATTCATTAAGAAAAAACCAAATTAGTATAAATGAAGATGCACTATGGTATTACTTGTTATGTTTTATGAATCTAGTCTGGTCGGTTAATATGTACCGAGCATAAACTACATGTCAGTAAACATATGAAAGATAACCGAGTTGACAATATGCATCAAGAATCATCGACAAACATGTGGGAGAACAACTGAGTTGACACCTTGTACCGAGTATTGAATACTCACCGAGCTAAAGAATTTTGTGTGTTTATCGAGCGTCGTTGTTTTGTCAATCGAGAAGTAGGTGAAGCATTTAATGCATCACTTAGGGCACATTATCTATAAAAGGGCTAACAAAAACTCATTTCATTCACCCAATGATAAAGAGAAAGAGCAGAGCAAAAAAGAGTGACTAAGAAACGACAAGATTGCAAAGCCACCAACAACAGATTCAAAGCCACTCTGACAGGTTCTGAGCATCCACTACAAAGATCAAGTGAGTATCTAGACTCACTGAGATAACTATTTATTTATGGAAAAGCCCTGATTTGTTGAACAATGGTAACCACATCATGGGTCACGAAGATCAAGAATGCAAAGGACAAAAAGATAGCCTTGATGAATAACTCAACATGCAAAGAGCCAAACTATAAGTTCTGCCCTGAGGTTGCTGCTCAACCCGACGACAAGGGAGCATTTTCAAGTATTCCTCCTAGGGTTTTGTTGGTTGAAGATATCCATGCATACATTCATTGCAAGGTTGCAGAGATTGGGGACCTTGAGATTCAGGAAGCTTACCATAATCTATGTAAGGATGGAAACCTACGGGATGAGTATAAGCACATAGAAGTGAAAGGGTTAACCAATGCCCTACTATTCCCAAAAGAGTTCAAAACTGAGTGGATACAGATACTACTTAGCCAAGTACATGATAGTAAAATGTGGTTAGATGAACCCCAAATGATCACAAAAGATGTGATTCATGTAGTGACCAGTTATCCTATCACCGAGAAGGCAAAATCCCTAAAGCATCCTTCACGCCCTAACATTAAAAATCTAACTGGAGCTTAATAGGATGGCAGAGGGTTGAAAATCAATACAATCACTGACCCTGAGATGAAATTTAGTGCATGTGTACTTGGGTACAAGATATTCCAAGCCAACAGAATGAACAACATAGCATGTGGAGCAATTGACACTGCATATAAAATTGTGAAGAAGGGACTACAACTAGACATATATGAGTTGCCACTGAAGCAACTAGAAGAGAATATGAGAACAATTAGATCAGCTAGATCTAACACATGTAAGTCTGGTTCCCTCCTTATGTGCACATTCTTCTATTTGCAGAACTTCTTTCCTCTAGTCAATAATGTCACTTGGGACACAAACCGACCAATCACTGCACAGATTAGTGATTTCATTAAGTCACTAGGAGACAATTTCATAGCTTTAATAGATGGCTACTTTTCCAAATTCAAGAATAGGATGGAGAAGAGGATGAGAATCCCTACTCAACTAGTGGAAAAATACAAAGATGAGATATGTTTTGCAGTTGACACTGACTCAACACTCATCAAACCTGCACAACTGAGAACAACATGGTTACCACCACTAGAATATGAAATTGACATTGATCAAGCCACAACATCTATTGAAACCCTACTAAATGAGCTAGTGGATAAAACCTCGAAAAGATTCGGAACATATGAGGAAGAAAAGTCTAGAACCAAGACTGGTTTAGTAGTAAAGAAGATAGAGAAGATGAAGACAAAAATAATGAAGACTATTGGTAAATGATGAAGACTTAGAACAATCAGTATATATCATCGAGGATCAGTCACCCATCAGTGAAGCTAAAGAGATAAATGATTTAGAGTCTACTGAATCAGATGCACCACCTATCAAGAAAACAAAGGTTACTGAAGTGACAACTGCATCAAGAATAAGGAGCAAGACAACAAAAAAGGTAGACTCATCACCCTTGAAGAAAGGAACTATGAAAACTTATATGAAAAGAAAGAAAACATCCTCAACCAGGAAATCAACACTGAAATAGAGAAGGACATATCTAAGAGGAAGAGAACATAAGGATGATACAAAAAAGGATGAAAGAGAATAGAGAATACAGGTATAGAAGGCCAAAATTCCAAAGACAATTGATGAAATTGCACAGTCAATCATCAATACAGATAGTATATCAAATAATAAGATTAGACAAAGGGTACATCTATCTATCGAGGACCAGAATAAATTAGAGGAAGCAATCATTAAAATGATGGTAGCATACAAGTATGTACCTCTACAATTCAGAAGTCATATTCCACAAGAGCTAAATGATAAAATATCAGCCATGTGTACATATGTATTGCATATGGAAAAACAAATGAGAGAAATAATCTTAGTGAATTACATGCCCGAGTTAATAGTTGAAGAAATTGAATCAACAATGCAGGAGCATGCAAAGAAATTTTTGGCAAAGACCAGAGCATACAAGTTATTGGAGAACAAGCTCGAAGATATTAACAATGACAGCAATAAGATTTGGACCCAAATCTTTAATCCACCCGAGCAGATACTACCTATCACCGAGACTTCTCACACAGGAGAAGGAGGCCACAATGAGCCCCCAACATATTTTCATCAATGGCACCAAGGATGTCAATCTGATTGATTTGACAACAAAGGAAAGTAAGGCCATGGATGACATTCCTCAGATATTGCAATCATTAGGAGAAAGACCAGACATAACAATACAAGATGTCACTGAAGGTGATCCTACTAATGAAGCCAAGGCAAATGCATAAGTGATTACTACCACCAAGCCTACAAATGAAAAGGACACTACATATGTTGCACATGCAATTATACCTGGTAAACTTCCCTACTTGATTCAAGCAATCAATGTGATTACTGAATCACAACAGATACCATCGGAGCCTGATGCAAACATACCAGAGGATAAAGGTGATGAACATGGGGAGCAGAAAGATACAAATGAGGAGCAAAAATATACAACAAAGGAGAAGAAAGATACAAGTGGAGAGGATAAACCGAGTGATGCCACTGCCAAGAACACCAAAGAGACAAACAAGGTTGCAGATAAAGACAAGGTTAAAGTAGAGACATCTACAACCAACCAACAGGTTCATACCGAGCAGCATATCAAAGGCACCACACCTCCTAGGAAATCACCAAAATCAACACAGCAAGAGAAGGATCTTGCTATAATCCTTCATTCCCTTGCTTCCAACACCATTCCCAAGAATAAAAAGAACAAGAAGAACAAAGCACCAGTAACGCTTGATGAGATCATTGACATACCCGACTGTGAGACAAGAACACTGGATCCCGAGTCACTTAAAAAGTATGGAGAACTATGCAAAAGAAAGGCAATACAGGACAAGCTCAAGAAGGAGCACAAAAATTCACAAGTCCTAGATACTACAAAGGAAATCCTATTGCAAATAGTTCCTGACACACAAATTGTTCAAAATGCACCAATCCTTGATCAACTAGCAGTTCTGAACAAAGCCATAACATCACAAAATATATAAGATGACAAGGTCATTGAAGAACGAGTAGAAGAGAAGTGTCACTACAAGCTAACCGAGAAAATCAGACAGGAAGTGACAGAGAACAAGGTAAAACTTTCTGAGCTAGTAAATAGAATAGAACCAATCATATCAGAAGTAGTTAACTTAGTTCAAAATTTGTGCACACTAGAGCAATTCACTTTCGAGCATAGTGAAAAGGTTGCTAAAATAAATGAGGATCTGAAAGCTAGTGCAAAAATTCTGTCAATCGAGCCAAATGCATTCCAATTGCATTATGATAAAATTTTCGAATCAAAATGGTTGAGACTTGAAATTCAAAAGGAAGAAATCAAAATCAGAGATAAAGTAACCGAGATCCAAGCTATGTTACTACCAAATCTCACATTGCTTCTACAACACATGACTTCAGCAAAGACTCTAATTGCCACCCCAAAGATGTCAGTCATAGAGAGTATCTATGACATGCATGCCAGAATAACTTTGGAGCACATGACCCTTGAACACCTCAAGGAGAAATGGGACAAGCTGATGGCATCCATACAGAAATCCCATTCACACATATTTGACAAGTTGTAAGTACTACATCTTTGTCATTAATTTCAAAAAAGGGGGAAAATGTACCAAGGAAAACATGTACATAAATTGTACTGAGGCATGCACATAGGGGGAGTCATTGTGAAAAGGTAATTACACTTTTTGTATACATTGTACATATCATTTTTTGATACTATTGCCAAAGGGGGAGATTGATAATCCTTAAAGGATAAGAAGTTGCCATTAGTATTCAAGGAAACAGTTTTGCACTGTCGGTAACAGTGTACATCGACAGATAGTTTACAGTGTAACCCGAGACAAACATTTTATAGTGTAACCCGAGGAAGGTAGATCATAGAGTAAACTGAGCACATTCTTATAGAGACATCACTAAGCACAGCCTATAGAGTATACCGAGCTCCAATCTACTGAGAAACAATTTTATTCCTGAGAAAAGTGAATTTGAACTACATGTCAACTAAATCA
Organism: Thuja plicata; assembly: GCA_018584345.1. Taxonomy (NCBI): domain Eukaryota; kingdom Viridiplantae; phylum Streptophyta; class Pinopsida; order Cupressales; family Cupressaceae; genus Thuja; species Thuja plicata. Next base: position 1,834,572 of record MU228051.1, on the reverse strand, counting down.
CTTTAGTCTTAAACATAGCTTTATGCTTAGCTAGAAAACCATTTCTTACAGATCAAGAAAAGCATAAGTAATGGATTTAATCAATTTAACTAGTTGTATATATGCAAATTAGGAGATCACGGTCAAGTTATAAACCTTTGATATTAGAGTTATCAAGAAAAGCATGAAACCTAATTAGGTCATAATCTTGTATATATAGATGTGTAATCAATCAAGAACATGATGATTGTAGCTGCAGAAGGACATCTATGGTTCAGACAGAGGTTTTCATGTAGAAGAACAGATAAAGAAGAATTCAGTTATGAAGAACTAGATTCAAGGCTACCGAGCATAATAGAGGTATTATCCATCACAGTAAGGTGATATTGTTTTTGTGAACTTAATGGATATGTAATAAGCAATTCAAGATTGCAAGCTATCATGTCATAATTATTTTTGTCTACTCTCTAAGAATTATAGAAAATAGAAGAAATCCTTCAAGAAGGCGGACTTAACAGTCTTATTGTAAATCTCTTAACCGAGTGCACATATACATTGTGTTGCTAAAATCTCTTAATCGAGTAGACTTAACAAGTCTAACATGTTACTCCTAATAGGGTAAGATCATCATAAGTGATCACAACTTGTAGCCTTAACCAACACCATCTATTATACAGATAGTGAAGCTTTGTGGGTTTCATCCCCACGATAGTTTTTACCTTCTAACAGGGGTTTTCTACGTTATCAATTCCTGTGTCATGTGTAACTAAAATTTATGAATGTTTCTATGTTTGTTTACATGCACTTACATTTATGTTATGATATTACATGCGTGAAGTAGAAAAACTACTATGGTCGGTAATACAAGTTATGAGTACTAAGGTTATTTAATAAAAAGTTTTAATGGTACTGATTCATCCCTCCCCTCTCAGTACACACCCTTCCATTATTCCAACATATGTCTCTGATATGCTATTTGAAACAAGGCCACAAAGAAAAATATGATGGATCTTATATCAAACCCATTATTTAATCCCTTTAATTGTTGGAAAGATTTAGGTAAGGAACTAAGAGGGGGGTGAATCAGTACCTCAAAAAATTCACACTCTGACCCTATCAATCTCAAACTTAAGCTTTTAGGTTTACTTGCACCAATATCTAGAATGTCTTTTATCGATAATTGTTGTATTAAATAACCAATAACTGAAAGTTTTCAATTCAACAAATAAATAACTCACAGACATTCAAACACTTGACACAATAATTTGGTAACACAGAAAACCCTTGGTAAGAGGGAAAAACTATGGCGGGGATGGAACCCACAACTTATCACTGCAATAATAAGGTTCCCAGTTAGGAGCTTACAAATGTGTCATTTTCCAAATGACTTTACCCTGTTAGGAGTAACTAATACCCTATTAGGAGTATTGAAAGTCCTATCAAATACTATTATGTTAAGAGATTTTATCCCACTTATACAGTGTCCACCTTGTTAAAGGATTTACAATAAGTTCCAAAATAGAACTTCTAAGTTCGGTTAAAGACTACCCATTTAAAGGATTTAACAATCTTGTTGCTAAAGTGTTAGGAATAAATCAACAAGAAATTTGACCTGTGAGTGATTTCTCCTAAAGCTTGTCACATCTTGTTCTTCTCTGTTTCTTCCTCTTCTCTACTATTCTGCTATGTCTCTATTCTCATATTCATACATTCATCTGCTCATTATTTGTTCATCATATGTATGTATTCTTTCATCTCTTCCTCTGATATCCTTTTAAAGTAACATCTGACCAAATGTCCTTTGTGATTGTCATGTCCTGATTAGGTTTCCTTGGTTCTTGCATAAACTATTTGATAATATGATGTTGTCCCTGATAACATGCTTATCGTTTCCTTCTTGCTGATAAAAATTTCTGATAGCTTTTTCAATAATCATAACCTTGTTCTAATAACCTTTACTTTTCTAATAGTACTCTTCACTTAATGTTGATTTTCAGCAATGACAATCTTATAAAAAATCATTCATTATCCTGTAGAGGATTTTTTCAAGTAACAATCTCCCCCTTTGGCATTGATGACAACACTTTTTACATCAGGCCTCATTTTATTTACTGTTCCCCCTTTTGTTGTACTCTCTTCAGTTAGACTTCTTTGATTAACGTTCTCACCATACTCTACTTCTCACTTTACTTCCTCCATACTTTACTTCTCCCCCTTTAAAAGCAATGCCAAAGGCATCCAAAGAAAAATATGACTGTTGTGATTTACCTATTTTATGCTCCTTGTAACATTTTGTACTTAGCATGTACATCTCTTAAAACTCTATTCTATTGATCATGTAGATGATTAAGTGCATTGATATGAATTTTAATATTAATTACCCTAGTGGTAATATATTCATTATTATTTTCTCCTTCGGTGCTCAACAAAATAGATGTAACATGTATTTGTTGCTACATTATATCAATAACTAAAGCAATTCTACATGTTTCTTCAATTGATGTACTATTGCATGTACAAGTAGTTTATTTGTGATTTCAGTTGTCCCATCAGTGTTCCCTTTATAAGCTTCAGTCTTTTCGATAACATCTTTGTAACTTATGTCATTTTACTTACACTATTATTAGTCGATGATATGTGTTGTAGTTTCCCTCTAAGTTCTGCTTTAAGATTCGGATTGCTCTAGATAGTGTCCACAAAAGTTCCCAATTATGTTATAATTGATTCAATGTCATCAACAATAATTATTGGTAGTAGTCTTTAAAATGTATTGATTGTTTTCTTCATTATTTTATCCTTCTATTATTCCTTCAACTATTTCTCTATAGCTTCCTTTTCTTTGTATTTCTCAACATACAGTAGTTTTTATTTGTAGTGTAGCTTATTCAGTTTTTTCTTTTAAATAGAAAAATTATGTCTTTCATCTAAGTCTTAAAGTTCTTCACTTTCTGAATGATTGTTTTTATGTTCTTGTTGTAACCATAGTCATGCTTTGTAATATTTTGGCAACTTTTTCTTCCTCAGTTTCTGATAGCTCACGGATAACAGGTGCTATATCGGTAGTATGTGTTTCTTGTTTAGTTCTAGTGTCTTCATCTTCCTCAATACTTATTTCATCCTCATATTCATCTTGTATTTCAATAGGTTGAACCTCTTGTCATTCATAAGATATTTGTTGTGGCTTCTCTGCATTAAATATCATGTTCCAAGTTTGCAGTGCATCTTCTTCTACTTCTTTTTGAAATCCTGCTAGTAATTTAGTTGTTCTGGTCTTTCAAATAAATTTGAGCTCATGCTTTGTCATTAATAGATCAATATCTTCTATACTTGATTCTATCTTCATAATGATCAACGTTTGTTCTCTGCTTACCTTTTCTTATTCCGTTGTTTCATCCCATCTGATAATGATTTTGTCAAATAATTATCCAAGAATGTTTTGTCTCAACTCATTTGGATATCTCTTGAATTTGTGTAAGTGAAATAATAGCATCTTCAATAGTTTTATTTTCTTCATCTGACCATGTCCTGTGCCTGGTTACGTGTATCTATCTGATAGTTCCATATTCTCTTATTCCTTCTGCTAAATCATTTCTCGTTCTTGAAATTCTAGATCTTATATGTTCAATCTTAGGTTCATTCTTCTTCCTTGATGTTTTTTGTGCTATTCTGGATCTTGTTCTCTTTCCTAATGTTTGTTCTTTTGTACCCTTATCGGTAGACTGTCTCAGTTTTGCTTGCTTGATATTGGCATATGTTGCAATTTTTGTAGTTGAATTATGTTTCCTTACCGTACTGCTAACAGCTTCCTTTGATTTATTTTCTTCTGATATTATCTTCCTATATACTTCTTTGTATGTTATAAACCGATTAGCTTCCTTATCCTTAGGTTGTTCTAACAGTTATTTTATACTTGTCATTAACTCATTCTCCTTTACTTCATATCCAATATGTTTTTTCCACGAGGTTCTTGGTTCCACTAATTTTATTATACATGAATGTGTGCTAGCTAAAAAACATATATCCTTCTCGTATTCCTTAATAATATGAGGTGGTATAGGATATCTTCCATACATTTTTGTTTGATATTCTTTGCAATAACACCACATTATTGTATTGAAATTCCTTTTTAATTATTCAATATACCTATTGATTTGATTGATAAATGGTTCACCTATTGTCCAGTTTACTCTACCAATGGCCTAAAAATACTCTTGTACATAGAAACATATACATACCAATAACACTCCAAACTTCAACCCTTGTTTCTTGATTTTCCTTAGATTCATCATTAGTTGATATCTCATCATTTCTGCTAGATTATATCTCTTTCCTTCAGTAGTGATCTCATAGGCAACTTGTAGTGCTCCTCCTGATATGTTATTCAGTTGATCCACTTGATAAATCTTATACCCGATAACCATTGATGCAAATTTCATTTCTTTATCCATAATATTACTTACATCAAAAATTTTCTGATCTTTCTTATATCTTACTATACCTTCAATTTATGTTCCTTAGTCTAGTTCCTTTACACATTTTTCTCATTTTTCGATAATCCAGTGACTACAAGATGTTTTCCTTTGTGATCACAATTTTTTTATCTCCTTCCATCCATATGTAGTCTCCATGTATTCTACTCAATACACATATGATCCATTCAACTTCAAAATCCTTTGGCATGTGCACGATATGCATTAGTCATTTTGTCTCCAGATTTCCAAACTCTTCATTCAACATTTCATTGTATTTGTATAGTTCTTTATAGGCTGCATTGATATCTTCATTTTCGATCTCAGTCTGCTTGCAATGAATATAGGTTCTAACATATTCTATCAAGATAGCTCTGGTTGGTATTATACATAGTGCTCCAACTTCATTTGTTTATATTGCTTTTAATGAATTTAGTTGATATTATGGTTCCTTCTCCTGTGATCTGTCAATTAACACAATATTCTCATCCATAGTATCTGATATACAGTTCTCATAAGTTTTTGATCATCTAGGGTTTACTATTCAATATCTCATTAAGAAATTTCTTTTAATAAGATATGTTGGCAATGCTTGGTCAAGCTTGTTTTCACATAGACTTCTTATAAAATTACTTATATAAGGTAGATGTCATTATATATAGAGTCATGATATCCAATGTTAATCAACAGGTGAAGATCTAATGGAGATGATGAAGACCTAGTGATACCGAGTATCATGATTGTAGAAATGGTTAGATTAGTTATTGTTTTGTCATTGATGTCAATCAATTGATTAATTGATTTTTATTATGTTACCATATCTTAAGAGGAGAAGTTGAATGGGTGACAAATACAAATCATACAATGATGAAGTAATAATGATATAGTTGTTTTCTACTATATATTTGATGTTATCAAATAAGTACAATTGATTAATTAAGTCAGAAATTGGAAAGAGTTAAAGTTATGACTGAAAGAGTTACTTTAACGAGCTAGACAGAGTCATTCGGTAGAAATTTATGTAAGTCGATCACAGTTATCAAACACCAAGTGAAAGACAAGCAACAAGCACCAAAGATAAGTTAGACACCGAGCAGTGAATGAAGATAGTTACCGAGTTGCAAAGCAAGTTTATCGAGCAAAGGATATTGATTATAAATGATGGTAAGATCAAATTTAATGCAAAGCAATGATGAGATGGATGAGGATAAGGATTAAATGAATTTTTTTAGAAGATATACAAACGTGAAAATTCAATGAGAAGATCTAAGGAAAAGATCAAGCTGTTAAACCTGATTATGAGAGTTCCAAGAAAAGTTCAAGTTCTGAGGTAAAAGTGAAGTGGTTTATCAAGTTGAGATTTATGAAGAAGATGATCGAAAGACAAAGTGAAAATGATAGAAAATCTAATTAAGGAGATTAAGAGGCAAAAGTATGTATATATAAAGAAAGAGAATAAATAGAGAAATATGAATACATAGATGCTAGCGAATTGAACAAAGAAGAAGAAGTTGAAGAACACCATTTACTGAGCAGAACAAAGAAACAAAGATTGAAGAATCTACAGTATGAGAAAGAGATAAATGGAGTATGTGATGCCAATATTCAATTGATCATAAAGGATCTGACACAAGGAAAGGTAGTTGCCATATTTACATATCAAAGTTTTATTGTTTCTTATTAGTATTTGTAACAAATAAATCTCTTAACTGGGTGGATTTAACTATCCTATTTGTAAAATCTAGAAGTAGGTGACATTCCAAAAGAGTTTTTAAAGAACTCTAACAAGGTCACTCCTAATAGGGTGAAGATCTTAACAGATCCAAGGTAAATCCCCTAACAGGTTCACATTTAGCAAATGTGTTTGTAATCTTTAACAGGATAAGTTCTTAACCAAGCGTACTTCAGAAGGGTACAATTTTATTGTGGGTCACAATTCCCATAGAGGTTTGTCCCAAATTGGGTTTCCTCATTAAATCTGGTGTCAACTAAGTTAAATATAGAGTCAACCATGTTAATCTGATGTTACTAAGTTTGGATGATTGATTTACATATTTGAGATGTATGGTTATTTAAGTTATTAAGTTGTTTAGTGAATTGGTTATTATTGTATTTAGTATTACCAAGTGAATCAGTGAGTTCAGCTTTAAGTGTTTAAGTTTCATTTTATCTGATTCACCCCCCTCTTAGTGGACCAATAATCCAATGTGTACTTTTATGAAAACATTTAATGCAGACCGACAATGTTCTTTTATATTGATAGTAACATGAATTCATCGATAGTAATCTCATGTATTCCAACTTTTCTATTTACTCATTGCATCCTTTATGCTAATTGAATTTTTTTTTGCTCAGAATATTAACTTAAGGAATTTTATTAATGATTCTAATAAAATGTCAGATCCCTAAGAAAATTACTTACTTGCTTAGTTTATAGTTGACTTCCCTACACCATCAGACATAGGGGCTTCTATTGATGTTGCAACAAATTCCTTCTTTACCTATATCTTCTTCATTTCCTCTCTAACTTGTTCTTGATTAACAATCCTTTTCCCTCTAGTATATCTTCATTGTTAATAACAAACCAATAGCATGTCCAAACTTTGAACAAATATAGAATGGTAGTGCAAATGGTCTCCAAGGTTCAGTTCTTACTTCATTGTTTCCTCTTTTGCATTCTAAAGTTGTATGTCCTGAATTTCCACATTTAATTCATGTAATTGAGTTATTTTCTTCTTTTCTCTGATAGTGTACCATTTTCCTTGTTGTCGATATTTTGGTTTTGCACTCTTCAGCTTTATGTCCATAGTGATTACATTTATAACAATATCCATAGAAATTTTTCTCAGATGGTCTAGTCATTGTTTCAGATCTACATTCATACGCTTTATGACCAAATTTGTTACTTTTATAGCATTAACCATTGAAAGGTGTGTTTCCATTAGATCTTACTTGTTTTCTTAGACAAACATTTGTTGTGTGACCATATTTACCATAATTGTAGCAAGTAGGATTATATGGCTTCTTACCTTGTACTCCATTCATTTCTCCAGATCTTGATGATTCTTTGATTTCCATGGTAATGTTACCGATATATCTCATTCTGATAGTGTAATTTGGTTTTCTTTGATATTTCATTTTTTCATCAATCTTATGCATGCTTTGTGTGTGTCTTGCATTAATTTCTTTTTCATCTTTCAGGTTGTTCTTCATAGCTTCATTCTCTTGTTTCAGCTTCTGAATTTCTAATTGTAGTTCTAAATTTATGTCACCAATACTTTCTATTAGTTCCCTCTATGTGTGAATCTCTCTGTGTTGTCTATCCAGTATTAGGTCTTTTCCAGGGATTGTTTCTTCAACATCTCTCTTTTTGATTTCAAGAATTTATTTAGCACATTCAACATTTCTCATTCTTTCCAGCACTCCTGTCATTCTCAAGGCTTGGTCTTCATATTCCTTTTTGATCAGATTGATTTGATCAATTAATTCACCATTCTTTCTTAATAGATCAACAATAGCAGCATCTACTTCTTTAGAATTGATACTTCCTTTTGATAAATTTTCAAGGTCGTCAAGGCTCATATTCAATTTTTTAGTTAGTTCCTTCCTCTTTGAAAATGATGCCCTTATCTTGTCTTTCAGATCATGGATCTTTTCACTAACATCTTCTAGGGCTTCATCTAACTCTTTCTGATACCTATAACTTTCCATTATCCTAGATATAATCCAAAGTTGTTAAAATTTTCCCTAGAGAACCAAAGAGATATGATACCAATTGTTGGAAATATTTAATAGGTAAGGGAATGAGAGGCAGGGGGTGAATCAATACCTCAAAAAATTCACACTTTAACCCTATCAATCCAAAACTTAATCTTTTAGGTTTACTTGTACTGATATTATATTGTCTTTTACCGATAATTGCTCTAGTAAATAACCGATAACTTATAGTTTGCAATTTAATAAATAAGTAACTCACAAACATTCAAATACTTGACACAATAATTTGGTAACACAGAAAACCCTTGGTAAGAGGGAAACACTGTGGTGGGGATGGAACCCACAACTTATCACTTCAATAATAAGGTGCCCGGTTAGGAGCTTACAAATGTGTCATCTTCTGAATGACTTTATCCTGTTAGGAGTATTGAAAGTCCTATCAAAGACTACTTTGTTAAGAGATTTTATCCCACTTATATAGTGTTAACCTTGTTATTGGATTTACAATAAGTTCTGAAATAGAACTTCTAAGTCTAGTTAAAGACTGCCCATTTAAAGGTTTTAACAATCTTGTTGCTAAACTGCAAGGAACGAATCAACAAGAAATTTGAAATATGAGTGCTTTCTCCTAAATCTTGTCAGATTTCATTTTGTTATGTTCCTTCCTCTTCTCTACTATTTCTCTATTTCTATGTTCTTTTGTTCATACATTCATCTTCTCATCATTTGTTCATCATCTATATGTCATCTTTCATCTCTTCGCTTGATCTCCTTTTAAAGTAACATCCGACATAATGTCCTCCATGATTATCATGTCCTGATTAGGTTTCCTCGATTATTACATTGACCATTTGATAATATGATGTCATCCCTGATAACATGCTTATCATTTCCTTCTTGGCGATAAAACTTTCCAATAGCTTTGTCGATAATCATAACCTTGTTCTGATAGCCTTTACTTTTATGATAGTACTCTTCACTTAATGTTGATTGTCACCAATGACAATATTATTAAAAAACATTCATTATCCTGTAGAGGATTTTTTCATGTCACACTAATATGATTTAGTATGGGTCATCATCAAGATCATACCAAATAACATAATAGGTATCCAAATTACAACCACCCATTGAAGTATTATTTATGGCCAATGTTGAACAAAACATGACATGGGAAGAAATTGATAATTCCTCACAATATCCAATTATCCTAAGAGTTATGGAAGCACTTTTGTCTATAGATCCTAATATACTCTTTTTTTTTTCCTACACAAAATGGAGCCTAATTTCCCTCTAATTTTGACATTTGTAATGTCTAAGAGCACGCACAAAACACCATATCTCAAATTATAGACCCAACCAACACAACACCTCCACAAAATAACACTAGTTCACAATAACTTAACATGAGTATTCTCTTGTCTAATGTATCTCACAACACACAAAAAATGATAATATAAAGACACTACCTTTATGTATGGGTTACAATTTATAAATCCCCTCTTTAACAACAAATACCCAACATAACATGAAAAACAATCCAAATTCATCCAACCAAAACCACACTCTACTTGTACAAAACTAAGAACTTGACATGAAATCTCTCATCTTACAACCAAACTAAAGATACCCTATCAAATAAACAAAGGAAAACCTTATTCAACTAACAAACACATCACTTCCCATCAACAATGTGAGAAACAATGCAAACACCAACAACTACATACCCATCACCAAAAATCACACCTATATAATAGCTAACCAAGACCAAAGCCGACATCCTACACCTCCACTACATTAACAAAATACCTTTTCCACAAACCACATCAACCCAAATCTCAGACTAGACCTCACAACAACCCCCCTCAATGAAACATTTTGCTTAGCCAACAATCCACCTACACATGCACACATCCCAATAAAACCAAACATGTACACCAAACCCATCACCACTACCAAAACACCTTCAACCAGAACTTATCTACCTTCAACCAACCACCAACATATCAAGGCATAAACCCATTCATAGATCCATTACACAGCCAAACTTACATCCCACAAATTAACAACATAAAATTTCAACCATCTCTAATAAAATCCCTAGCTCAACAATTATAGAGTTTGCAAAAATAAATAACCAACATGCAATCAAGTAAATCTAAGAAAACATACACAATGGAAAACATATGACATTATCCTTTTGACATGACCATACTGATGTGATCTTCCCCCCATTGATTTGGTATGCCTAATTTTGACAAGTACAGGGGGAAAGGTGATCTTAGGGAACATATCAGAGATTTTTCTATATCTTGACTAGAGGTGGAACACGTTGATACATACCTAATATGTCACTTTTTACAAAGTTTGGGTGGACAAGTTATAGAGTGGTTCTCTAATATGCCACGCAGTATTAGGACCTTTTATGAGCTAGCAAAAAAATTAGCACAAATTTTTCCTACAATATTTAACATGAAATATCAATGAGAAAAACCTACAACATAAATTACAATAATGGATACTCCTTCGCCTCCTTCTTGTAGACATGGCAAAAGTTTGCTAGTAAGTGTCCTTTCCATGTGCCTAAAAAATTTCTACAAATTTTTGCGTCTAAGTCCAATGCTCTAATACATTTGACAAAGTTATCAAAAAGGATGTTTTCGTGGAAAAGGCCCTCATATCAAAAAGACTGGTGGAAATATTTAAAGAGACCAAAGATAATCCTAGTACATTGAACAACAATAAATCTAGATTTTGTTCAAAAAACTTGTATACAATAAATAAAGGCATGGTAGATGCAAACGAGGTAAACAAGGCTAAATTCATGACCAACTTCAAAGGACCACCCATATCTAATGTACAATCATAAAATAACAACCAATCATTTGTAGCATTGTAAATTGTATCCTTGTACAATTTTATACTCACTTAGGTCACACTTCGGTGTTCTAGCCTTTTGTAATTTGATAATTTCTAATTCTACTCACACCACCTTCAAGTTGCAAACCTTATCTATCACTTGGGTTAATGGTCATTTGTTTAGCCTTGGTAAGTTGGATAATGGTCATTGATCTCCAATAATATGCAATAAGTTGGTGTAGATAACTCAGTACACTTTCCTAATGAGGCAAATAATCTTTAATTAAATAACATTTTTCTCTAAGGGAGGCTCATTTAACTATCGACTAAGGATGTGTGTATTTGGATGATGTTGGCACTATATGTGTATGAGAGGGTTCCTAATCTTCTATTGAATTAATAAAAAAAACAATTAGGCAAATAAAACAATTGAATAAACATAAGTAATCCTAAACACCAGTCTATCCTACACAATGTGGGTTGTGGGTATAGTAAACACAATGGTGGGTATGGGAAAATAGGATTATCAACTAACAAAATCCTTTCTATAAACGAAAATCATGCTTACCAAATTTTACAATAGAATTAACTAACACAATTGAAACAACATGAAACAATAGAATATATCAACTTGATTAACCATTAGCTAACTGAAGAAACAACTAATATTTAAATAATGTAGCCATTTTTATTAAGAAAACTAGTTTCAAATCTAATCTGAAAGGAGAATTACTTCACCCCAAATGGCCCTTTCTTGAGGGATCATAATCTTATACAATAAATATCTTAAATCATAAAAATATTAAGAATTCACTAACAATAATGACATTGGTTATAAAATAACAAAAATACCCTCTACTTTTATGATTGCAATCTAGGTAGAATCCAATATCATCTGAACCACATAATCCTAGACCATCCTAAACTTTATAGATAATCTTAGAGGCAGTGGTCATAACTACTATTGAATTCTTGTGTACACACATGTCATTCTCCTATAGAGATGATGATTTATTCTTCTAACTTTAACAACGACTAACTAGTTAGCAACATTGAGTTCAAAAAGGACTCAAAGCCTACATTGCACATTATATAGTCTTGCAAGGAAAAAACATGTGTTCAACAGATAATCACTACTAGTTACAGAAATCCTCCATCCTATTCTCACATTGGAACTACAAGATGAGGTTGACAAGGCTGAGGACATCCACATGGATAAATAACTATGAATTCTTCCACACAAACATAATAGGAGAACTATCTTGCTTGGATACATGCAAATAACTCTTATTTGAGGCTATAGGTTTATCATAAAAGAACATATATATACATACACCTAATTTCATAATTAACATCATGCCATTATAATCAACCAAAATATCACACAACAAGCATGTATCATATTTCATATATCACTATATTATGTATATGACATCATAATATATTTAATTGATATAATGTCAAATACGTAAGTATGATAAAACATAGTAAAGTATATCCCAAGGCTATTAAAAAGACACCTATTTGAGGAATCATTGAATCAGACAATAGCGCCCCTATCCAGCTTAAAGGGTCCCAATTTTGGACCCTTTAACAATGAAAAAATAGAGGTGAGAATTCCTCTCTCGTGTCGACCTGATTTGTAAATTCAAATACATTTCATGAGGTGAGGTATAAATTAAATCCTTACCCCCTCATTTGAGACATCTAATCTTATATAATGATCATATCATATGATAACACAATATCATGTCATTGAGTAAGCAATAAAGCATTATTAAGGTAGTAAAGGAGAGGTCGGGTTCACATTTTAAGCATTCAAGATGACATTCATGATCAAGATATTATGAATTCAATTATGCATTCCTACATGACAACATCAACCTTTTCATAAAGAATGCAACATAGAGGATATTCATGAAGGTATAACATTACATTTTAGCATTTGAATATTATCTATAGCCTTTCCCCTTTCAAGGCATACTTTGAATTTCATTTCCATTTTAATTTCAATTCAATTATATGGTTAATTCCAAATCCAATGTTAAACCTAGGAAAACCTCTATCAACCCAACAATATTTTCTCTCTTTTGCACGTGCAGGTGATAGGATCTAAGGAAAAAAATCTAAATTCAGGAAGAGCAGATAGAAACATACATAACCAAATATTTTAGAGACAAAAAGGTAGAGACGATGATGATATTTTTTGTCTGCATCTAACACTTTTGTAACAATTTTTTTGTGATTCATAACAACATCTTGATCTGGAAAGCATATCGTTTGTTTGCATCTAACACTCCTAAAAAAGGATGCCAAATCTACCATTTTCCTCCACTTTTAGGAATTAGTTTCAAACTCAAGTCTCTCTTTATTTCTCATTTCTATATCTATACTCATGCATTCACATCTTGTTTAAAGCTTCTTGTACATATTAACTACGGTCAATTTCACACCATTTTCCCTAGATCTTACATTTAATTCACATATTTCCATAGCTCATTTTTAACTCAACCAAGGAGTGTTGAATTCACCTTGTGCTCAATCCTTTTTAATGAAGATTTGAGATTGATCGAAGTGGATCCATTCTCCTTCCTAGTGTAATAAAATAAAATAAGCTCAATTCCTATTTTGCATGCATAAACTTGTGAACCCTATTTTAGGCAATATTATATTTTTGGTGAACTTAATGCTTCTTACACTTGCATTGTTTTTTATTTTCATGTAGTTAATTAATTCATATTACATTTTTTTCGAAATATATCATTTATGTAATGGTCAATTGATTAGTTTATTGGGAAAATGTATTGTTTAATCATTTTTTTCCTTGCATCGTTAATTATCTATCTTTTCCCACGAGTTTCATGACCCTTTGTCCTACATCTAATATCCCCATGAGAAGAAGTTATAAACATATGTATTTCCCAAAGTTTAAATACCAATGGTATGGAGCATGAGTTGACTAATTCATTTCATGAGAATTTGAGTGAATCCTCTATTCCTATCCAAGACATACCTAACATTGTGGAGAACCAATCCCCTCACACTTCTCATGATGATGATGACTCCTTAACTCAGGTAACTATTGACCAATTGGAGAAGCTTGGCCATGAGTTGGGTAGGCTTCAACATTAATTGATGGGTCAAGAACACTCGAATAGTAAGGCAATACCCTTGATTGGGGGATTAAAGAGAATAATTCAAAGTGATGAAAATGGCGTGGAAGTGTCACAAGACATTACTCATATTTTGACAATAATGTTATGCTAATAAAAATTTGTTCCAACGTGCTTCATTAATCTAATCCTATAAAAATAGTTGATCATTCCATTCATATGCCTACATCATTGCCTAATGTTTCTACACATGCATCTTCTATCATGTATAGTTCTACATAATATGTTAATACTACACATATTGGGAGAGTGAATCAATCAATAATCCTATATGCCTACTTCCATTATCCTTCCATTTTATTCACAACCATCTCCTTTATCCATCTATCATAATACTTCACCTTCCTGCTTTATGACTCCAACTACCTATCACAATGTTACACCTCCATTACAATCCAACATTTCCAACACCAAATCATCCACCAAAGCCACTATCAAGAATTCAGCTCAAAGTGTTTTATCCTATTAAAAATAATTGGCTTCCCTAGCCCTTTATCCAAGCTCAATGTTCCCACATGTGATGTAGCTAACCCATTTTTAAAAAGATATTATCCATTATGTTGTTTCTCATTACATGAATATTACCCAATTGGAGTTACACAATGGAAAAGGTGACAATCTAATGTGAAAACATTTCAAACCTTGTGTGTTGGTTTCTATAATCATCATAGAGTCGTGACAAAATTATTTACTTGCACTTTTAGAGATAAAACTTTGTAGTGTTGTTTCTCTTTTCCTCCTTATTCTATCGATTCTTTTAAAAAATTGGTTGATGAATTCATACAATGGTTTCAAAATAACATTGTTCCTCAAATTACTTTCACTGATTTGATACATAGTAAGCAAGGAGTTAAAGAAAAAAGTGATTATTTTTATTGGTAAATATAAGCATTTTCATTTGCAAATTTCTTGTTTTATGCCTGATAGTGATATTCAAAGAATTTTCATTAATAATTTGCAAAAGGCTATTAGAGATAGGATTTTGTTTTTTGAGTTTACATATTTCATGCAGCTTTGTGTAGTGCTTCATAATTATAAGCTTCATGTGAGCTAGTGTGAATTTTTTTCATCAATTACTTTGATTGATAAGAATGAGGGTGCTAAAAAATCTTTTAAAAAGTTCAAAAAGGGTTTCATAAAAATCAATAATAATTCTTCAAACCATGTTGATGCACAAGTGGTAGCCACAACATTAGGTGTGACCCCTTTAACATTAATCTTTACATGTTATAAATTTAGTATTTTTTTAAAATAATTGCATAATATCATCATTAAATGTATTAATGTTAATGTGGTGAAGTTTCCTCTCATTAAACCCATGGATACTTCAAAGCCTTTTCCATCTTTCTTTAATCATAAAGCCTTTTTTCCAATACCATGGCCTAGCCAACTATGAAATTGAGAAGTGGTATAGATTGAAGCATGCGATTCAAGATCTTATTGTTTCCAACACTATAACTATGGAGGGTGTGAATGAAAAAGGAAATAAATATATAGCATTCTCTAAATCAAAATTTTCAAATCTTTACCGATCCTCTATTTTCTCATTTTACCAATGTTGTTGATCCTAATAAACCCAATTATATAATATTGATGATGCCTAATCCTAAATATATACCCCACATTACCTCTGATTTGAGACTATTGATGCACCCAATGGACTATTACATATTACTGTAAAATTTAAAGGAAAACTCTCACGAGGAGTGCTCATTAATCTAGTATGTATAGTGAGTGTTATTACTAAAGAAAATATCCTTACACAAAAATTCAATCAAGATACATATGGAAATTTTGATGTTTTAATTAAGGTGAATGATGGTTTTAATTGTCCTATATTAAGTTTTATCACTCTTCCTATTGAGTTTGGTACTAAGTGCTTAGATGTTATCTTTGCTATTATCCCTACCTCAACTAATTTTATTTAAATTTGGGAAATCCTTGGTTCAATTTTGTAAAAGTTATACCCATTCATAAAGGTTTGAATTTGTGTCATGATCGATGTATTATCACAATCAATCAGTCTTTATCAACCATTGGCAAGATGTGGAAACTTCACTCTAGATTTATTTTAGCCTTGAGTAAACCTAAAGATCCTTCACCTATGGATATTCCACCTACTCATCTTGGACCTCAAATTATTCCTACACTTATTATTCCTCCTATATATGTTGCAATCTCATCTCCTACATGCTATAAAAGAAAATTTCCTACATATTGTATCTCTCAACTTAGGGAGGCTCAATCGATTCCTCCTTATAAAAACAAATAAAATAATAATAAGTTGATTGGTACTCAACCTTTGCAAGTATCAAGTCAAACCAAGCAAAAATGTGGTGCGAGAGACCTCCAATAAAGATATTGTGCTAGGGCTCGTGAACTTGCTTCCTAAACCATTTCCTATCCTTATATGTTGAATGTTGGCTTGATCTTACTTGAAAAATCTTTTCTTGAACCAAGAGAGTAAGTTCTTAATCAACCACGTCAAAATTTAAAATTATCTATACAAAATGATTTTTTATTTCCTTTGTGCATTAAAGATCCCACCGCAATTATTTTTAGGATGATATTGGCGATAAAACCATTGATCTTGATGATTTTTATGCTAATGATTTTGATATATTCAATATTTTCAAAATTATTAATCCTAGATCCTAGTAACAAACAAAGTGATTCATCACTAAAGAATGGTCCTTGTTTGGGACCTGTAGTAGCTCAATCTACCATGGTTTTTGTTTCTCCTCTTTTATCTCGTCCACCATCCCTATGTGATGTTGAGCAAGATTGAGAGGCAGATGATTTTCTTAACCAAATTCATTCGCATTGATGATTATTTTGCATGTTTTCTTGAATGTTATGTATATCCCTCATGATATGTCTTTGTGTTATGTTAAGTTCTCTTCACATGACCCTTGTTGCTCCGATGACACAAGGTAATAAAGGGACTAAATCTATTATAACATTTCTCTATTTGTATCTTAATTCTTATATGATGTATATACATATTATTTCATAAATGTTCTATTGTTGTAATTGTGTCTTTGTGTTGTATACTTAGGGATGATGCAAAACATTGAGATCTCTCATTTTGGTTTCTACCATGTTGACCCAAAAATAATTGTGTTGTTTATCTTATGTTCTCTTCTTCCGTTGTATTCATAGTTCCACTACCTTTGGGGGACAAGGTCAATTAATTATAATAATATTTGCTATACATGATTTATCAAATCACATAATGATCCTAGTTAGTAGATCCATTATGTGATCTCCCTTTGTCTTGTGATTCATTGCACTTGATTTGTCCTTGCTCGAGGACATATCATTGTGGAAACACAACATGCTTATATTTTAAATGTATATATCCTACTTTAAAAGAATTTATCTTTGTAAGGCATACATAATCACTTTAACAAGGAGATGATTCATTTATATTAGGGATAATTAGTAGGTATAGCTAACTCAAAACACTATTCTAATGAAGTAATAATCTTCTATTAAGTAAATTTTCATCCTAATAGAATCTCATTTAATTATCTACCAAGGACGTATCTTCTTGGATGGAACCTACTCTATATGTGCAACAAAGTCAATGTAGCATTCATTGAAAACATAGAACTAGAATAAAAAAAAGTACATTGAAATCAATCTAACACTAATTCCTATTCACATAGATTTGGCTATGAGTGAGATAGTATGGTTGTGTGTGGATGGAATAGTTTATACAACAATCTAACCAAAGTTAACTAATTAACACAAAAACATTAAAAGAACCTTAACATAAATTAACATGCAGTATGTTAACTATGCTACTTGAAATTCACCAATCTAACCATACATGGAATTGATGGTATTGGAGATAAACTAATGGAAATGAAATACACTAAATTAACAATTGTGTAAATATAAATCAAATAACGACTAAATACTTTAAATTTAACAAAGAGTTATGTCACTTCAAGTGGGTCTTTCTTGAGGGTTCATAACCTCAAATTAACTCAACACTTTTCTTAATTGAAAGTCACCATCCACTTCTATTCATTATAATTGAAATTACAATAATAGTATACTACAAAATTAACTAGAATATGGTGTAATCACCCTAAATTGGGCTAGTCTAACCAGAGGTCCTATTTTACCTTAACTAAGGATCTTCCTCTCAATTATGCTAATCCAATTATTTGATTATCAACATAATTCATCAAAATCAATGAAATCCCTCAAAATAAACATTAACCATTGATAAATCTATCACTAATTTCCAATTTATTATCTTGGCCTATTTAATTAAATCAACCTCATTAAATCCCTTAGCTAAGGTAATTAATTAAAGCAAATTAAATAAATACTCCTAAATTACAACTCACCACTAAAGGAAAAAAGTCAATTGATGGACCAATGGGAGATGACACACATGGATAACCTCACATGGATCAAGCAAGGTTCAGTCCTAATCACACATCAAGAATCAATCTCAACCACTCATTTTACCTCATTCTCCATAAAAGGAGTGAATTTTGAGCTCAAATGATCAAAAATCTCACAATTTTGCATTAGGCTTATGTTGTAGATATGAATTCATACATTCTTAGCTAATTAGTAAACACTTCAATTTCTTAAAGGATAATTGATATTTTTTAAGCTTAAGATACATACCAATGGTTTCCTAGCAATTTGAATCTTCCATTTTAGAATTGTATGTCACTAGTCTAAAGCATAACTCAGAGAGCGTTATCATAGTTAGATCAAACTCATTCTAAATGTGAATCGATAAATCACTTTTTATTGTTATGTTTGATTGATTTCTTGTGCTAAAATTGATCTAATGAGTTATAGAGTATTTTGTTTACAGATTTGCAGGTACAGGTAATTGACACATAAAAACACACATATTTTTGGTGCCCATCATGGGCAGATCCCTGGATTTTACCTCATTCTTGAGGAAATTTATGATAGTTTAACTCTCTTTTTTGTAGTGCAGATCCACATCTGGTGAATAGGATCACACTCGGTAAATCCTGGCTCACATCTAAAAAATCTAGGATCACACATGGTAAGAATCACATTTGGTGAATTCTAGATTGCATTTAGGGTCCTTAGTCGCATTTAGTAAATCCTTAATCACATTCAAGAAGGCTCACATTTAGTGAAATTCTTCAGTCATTTCTAGTATTCTAATTTGCATAATTAGAGGTTTTACAATGACTAATGGGTGAATTTGATGCATGTGATTTGTTTTAAATAGCCTAACATCATTTGCAAGATATTTGATATAGAATATGCATGCCAAAGATTGAAAGAAAAACATTCTCCAAACTACTAATGTGTGGTCTTGTAGGTTGCCTACAAAGATTTGACCAAACATCATGCCTGTCTTAACTAATTTTGTAGGAATTAATTAAATTTGAGGTCAATTTCCAATCTAATTAGAGGATTATGCTCTTTTCCCTTTGGGAAAATTAGAAACTCAAAAGTTAGATTGTAATTTGAGGTCAAATTTAGGGAAATTTACAATTCATGATGTGTTTGATAGGAGAACACATCATACATAGGAGATTATGCTCTTCTCCCTAGTAGAGAATAAAAAATCTAGACTCATAAGCCACCAATCCTCTTTACTTCTTTGATCTTTAGAGGGCCTCAAGTTTGAGGAAAAAATCTCCCAGGAACAACCCAAGTGAGGGTAGGTGGACGCCGCCCCTTCCATCTCACTATAATCAAAATGCTTCCTTGAGATTAAAATATTGGAAGATGTAATCGGTTTTGTCCTTGGAATAATGATGATCATTCCTTGGACATGCTTGGATGATGTGTAGAGCGGCGCCAATTCAATCTTGTTTGAAAGACTATACTCATCTAGGCACTCATAGGGCTATACACCTTAATATTTCCTTGTGCAAGTCTATGGGAGATGGTTATGAACAGATGCCCGAATTAAACACCCTCTACTAGTGACCACTTGGACTACCTCTGAAAGGTTGGTAATGTTTGTGCAAGAAAAATAGTAATTGCCTTAAGACACTCATCATATTTATCCCTCCTCGACTTTACTACTTGGCTAATATGGCCTCCAACATCCATTGCATGTTGTTGGAATATCATATTCTGAGGAGTCATTGAGTGTGTTCCTAAGTCAGTGAGAAAGTATTTCCAATCTCAACCTAGTTGTAAAGGAATAGGTGTGTTTAGAGTCTAAATAACCTTTCTTTATGTGTGTGAATTAAAAAAAAAAGATAATTACCTTAATCTATCACCTCTCAGACGGTTATAAACATTTACAACCTTCAAACTCATGGAAATTGAGTAAACAAACCCTAACATTTGACTATTTTTCCTCATTTTTAAAACTAAGTGGAAAACACAAACTAGTCCATCGGGGAGTCACATCTGGTATACAAGGTCACATTCAGTGAACAAGATCACATTTGATTAATCCTAGCTCACATCTGATAATCTAGGGCCACATCCCGTAAACACGGTATTTTTAGGATCACATCCTGTAAGTTGAACTTAGTGCAACATTGCATTAGGTCTGTTCAAGGTCACATCTGGTGGCTCATATCGGGAGAAGAGAGTGTTTTTGCACATGTTAGAAGCTTGATCTTTACAGTTGTAAGTACCCTTTTTGTCTCTCAGTCAGGTTTAGTTGTCATTCTTAGTCACCCTAAAAGTTTTCATTAGTCAAGTTGAAAGAGTACCTCACATGCTTTCTACATCTTTGAACAATCATTTCCAAGTCATGTTGTCATTTCACTTCAATCCTCTTTGGTTCCCAACTCACTATCAGGGCATTCTAACCCTCTGACGTTGGAACTTGTCACTTTGGTCTTATGAAACGATCACTCACCCTTCGTTGGACAAACACACTTGGACGGTTTCAAACCCTTTTTGCACATTGGGAGACTTTGATGAGACCCATCTTTCTATTTCATGGTTAACACGAGACACAATCAATATCTTGCTGATGATTCACAATGACCCCCTAGACTGGTCCAATTCCATCACAGAGGGACATCGAGAACAAATCCAATATTCAATCAAGACTCGCCCTCAACACCTGTCAACACTAGACAACAAGAACCACCCATAATGGATGGTCCTCATGGATGGAGTGATTCATTTGATGAGTAAAATGATGAAGATAATCGAGATTAACAAAATTATGATCGTCCCCTATTTGAATATGATAGTGAAGAAGATATAACCGATGAAGATCACAACAAACTTAAATAAATCAAGAAGTTTTAGAGAACATTGGAAAAAATCATCAATGAGAATAAAAATGAGTACTTCCTTCACTTAGCTTCTATGGGAGTTAAAATCCCTAAAGACTATGATGTTTAATGATTGAAAGTTGAAGAAGTAAATACACCAATTTCAATTCTCTCAAAAAAACTATACCAAATGCAAAAATGGAAATTAAAGAGCTCAAAAGAGAGAAGGATAAACTGACAAAGAAATACTCGTTGGAACACATATGTATGTTCTCATTCGATAAAAGCTTGCACATGGTTCCCTTTCCACAAAAAATGGGAAGACCTAAGTATTAAAAATACATGGGACACATGGACCCTCATGAACATGTGAGAGAATTTTGCGCCTTGAGTATAGAGTTCATGCATGAACCAACATACTTAATGAGATTATTCCCGGGAAGATTAGGTGGACAATCCATTTAATGGTTCTCCAAATTAAAACCAAGAATCCAAAATTTGGAAGAAGTGATTCAAATATTTGTCCAATAATACTCTTACAACATACACCATACTATCACCATGATGGACTTGTGTAACACCAAACAACACAACGGGGAATCATTTATCAATTTCTTAAAATGATGGAGAAAAATGTTCGCAAGGTATTAACGAAAAATACTTGAATCTTAAAAAATCAAGATCTTCACTTGGTTCCTAAAATGAGGTATGCTATCCAAATGCAATATTCTCCTATTTTTGATAGAATGATAAAAAATGCCATGCGACCTAAAGATGCCATGGTTAAGAAAGGATAAATCACGCTCTACAAAGAGAATAAGTCCAATAACAAAAAAGATAAACCTAAATTGTGGAACAAGAACAAGAGTGTTGTTAATGATGGAGTTGTGGATGCATCCAATGTGAATATTAAACTGGCCATGTTTAATCTTACAAGCAACCTACAAGCAAAAAAAAAGACTAATTCAACAACAACAGCAATTCCAAGAGCAAACAATGAGGTGAACAAGAATATGCCTTGGATGACTAGAACTAGATTCACATTCAATCCATCGAGAGAACCCCTTGAGATAGTTTTAAAGAATCTTTTAGACAATAAAATCATTATGCTATCAGAGTGAAAACCATGGGAACCAGAAGTGGAACCAGGGTGGTGGAATGATAATTACTATTGTGCCTTCCATCAAAAGAAAGGACATAAGACCAATGACTCAGTCAAACTTAAGCATGTCATACAAGATTTTATAGATGGAGACAAGATCAAGGTGGAAGGACATACTTTGAATGAGGATCATATGGTGTTCAAAAAACCATTCCCAAACTATGAAAAAGGAGAAGGCTCCAAGTCAAAAGGAAACAAAGTTAACTACACCTATTCTAATAATGATAATGTGATCAACATGTTGGAAGTAAAAGGTGCATCAATAAATATGATCACTATCAAAGGTATAAAAGATAAGACTGCACACTGGAATGCAGTAACGTGTAGGCAAGCCAAGGTGACTATCAAAGGGGTCAATTCCTCATCAAAGAAACCAACATCATCCAAACCACATGTTATCACAATTCCAAAACCAAAAACATCAAGAAAAATGGTTCCCTCACCATCTGCCAACTACAACCTAGTAGACCAGTTGCAAAGAACCTAGGCTCAAATATCCATATTTGGTTTATTAAAAATCTCTCCAGTGCATAGGGAAGTTCTTGAGCAAGCCCTGCACATAGAAAATGTCCCAAAAGACATAGATATAGACAAATTATAGGCTATGGTTGGCTACATAAAATCTCCCCACTATTTATCCTTTTCAGAAGAAGATGACAAATCCTTGAATCATCTCGGTAATAAAACTTTGCACATTGAGGTTTTAATTTACAAACATTGGGTAAAACATGTATTGGTAGATGGAGGCACATGTTTGGACATTTGTACTTTCAATTTGGTAAGGCAATAGGGTTTTTAGAACATGTTATTGATCTACAGGGGAAAATAACTATTAAAGCCTACGATGATGAAGAAAGATCATCCAAGGGACTATTCATGTTGTCTACCATGATAGCCCAAATAGAACAAGATGTGATATGTCAAGTTCTTGATTTTCTATTAGCTTACAACATACTATTGGGTAGACCATGGATACATGATATGCAGCAATTCCATCCACTTATCATCATTGTATCAAATTCCCACACAACGGATTAGAGGTTACTATTCTGGCTGATTCAAGCTACTCTTGCAAAATGGTGAAAGAAGATAGCATGGTTCCTCAGAACAAGGAAGTTCCTAAAGAGTTTGCACCTGAAACATCCAAAGATATAGTAATGAGAAGATTTGGGAAATCTTTAAAAATTGAAGAAACCAACACGAGGGAATATAATATGGATACAACACCATCATTGGTCGATCTCCCCATGTCTACAAAATCATATGGTTGACCATCAATGTCATTTCCACCTAAAACATCAAAGGTATTGGATATTCATGAAGCCACATGTATGGTCAGAGCTACAACCTCTCAAGAAAAAGAAAATGAAGATAAAGTTGTCTTATCATGGCTATATAAAGAGGAAAAGGGAGAGAGTGAAGTAAAATAGGTAGAAATATCTCCAAAAAATATGGAAAAGGTTATGACCTCCTAAAATAAATGGGTTGTTGGATGATATCAGTTTTTGGTACTAGTCATGTTGTTGATACTCATGTTTTGTCACTGATGTCAATATATATTTCTGTGAAAGAAGATAGACTAGTTACTTGACTGGAAGGCGTGTATGGACACTGTACGACTGAACCAGAATGAGCAAAGTTGGATTTAAGTAGAAGACTGAGTTTTGACCTTACATCTAAGTCCACTTGACTTTATGTTTCATATCATGGATGTTACAACTATTTTAGTAAAGACTATTTTTCTGGACTGTGACTGTGATTCTGGACAGAGAAGGTCTCTATGTTTTGGGCATATCTTGTTGAGAAAGATGTTTCAAAACTTGTGAGCTTACTGATGGAGAGCCAACATATTATAGTGAAGTGGGTTGAGTTTGATTTCTATTTGGGTACTGATGATGTTAGCTATGGCGTGTGTTTTGGAGAAGACTTATTTCCTAGCCGACTTCAGACTTGTAACGTGTGGAAATTAATTTTGAGCATGGATTGCAGATCCAAAAGTATTTGTAATGAATTGTAAATTTTGTATACTTGTTATAGGTATCGTGTGTATCTTAGCAAGGGCTCATATAATTATTTAAATGATGGGAAGCCTTAATTGGCCAACCTAGTTAATTGTGTATTAGGAAAGCTTAACTGGCCGACCTAATGGGTTATTGTAAGAGGGTATATATGAGTGATCTTTTCATTTGTGAAAAGTGTGGAAGAGAAAGAAAAGAGAAGAGATTTGTGAAGCTGCGAAGCTTAACTACTGGATAGAGAGCAGAGTTGATACTTCATTGGAACTGACCAAGCAAAGATAGTTTCTATCAAACAATTCATTGGATTGTGTATTTTCTGTATACACTTGATGCAGATTGTGAATCCTTGAGGGTGGCTTTAACCTTCTTTGGGCAGTGAGCCTACTACTTTCATTGAATCCTAACAGGGTCTGTCTCCTAACAAGGACTATGTACTGTAATGTAATAACTTGCTCCTAACAGGGCTAATATATTTTAACAGTGATACTATACTCTTAGTACATTATTTTGTGGGTGTTAATTCCCACTGGGGTTTTACCTTTAACAGGGTTTCCTCAACAACAAACATTGTGTTATGGTGTTGGCAGTTACTGTGTTATTTACTTTTTATGTTATGGTTCATAAAGTTTAAAGTTTAATAATCTATTGCATAACTGATTCACCCCCCCTCTCAATTGTCTTGTGGACTATTATTCCTAACAATTGGTATCAGAGCTACTAGTCCTTAGAGAGAAAGTTTTGTTAGAAACACTGAGAGGGGGGTGGGTGAATCAGTGTTAATCTACTTATTATATTTTAGCCAATTAAACATATATCAACTATGCATCCAAAGAAGCATAAAATAAGAACACATAACACATGATATGATTACGGAGAACCTTGATCAGAGGAAAACTCCAGTGGGGATTAGTACCCACAAAATATTGTACTAGGTATAATGAACCTGTTAAAGTTCCTTTCCCCTGTTAGAAGCATTCTTTACAAATTGAGTACAATGACCTGGTTAAAGGTTTGACCCTGTTAGGAGTCTTTTACAATAACCCTGTTAGGGGTGTATGGCTCACTTCCCAATAAGATGAAGGCTGCAACCCTCTAAATGTTGATATGCACTATATAAAAAATGAACTGTTGTTATGACACTATTGTCTGATTAGTTTCATGTATGCGTGGATGCTCTTACTCCTTCAAAGAGCTATATCATATTCTAACTTCATTATACTATCCCTCTGTAACTTCTTCTTGCACAATAATTGACACTTGTAACATATCTTTACATTACATACTTATATCTTCAAATACGAATAGGTGCGACCCAAAACAAATCATTAGTCAGCCCTAAAACAAAAATACATAATGATTCTGAACAAGTCATCCCAAGCGTGTTTACTATAACATTAATTACATTATTACAAACTTATAACTAAAGGCACTTAGCCATTACATTATAAAATCATACACGCTGATCAAAACTGTAGTCGGCTTCCATGTTCTGTTTCCTGGACTGCAGGTTTACTAATCTATCTGTAGCTTTTCCGTACTGATATTTTGTACTCTTCACATTTGGATTTAGCATGTATATACACCATAGAGTATATACCTAAGCACACATGTTCTGGTGTGATCTCTAACACGTGCGCTGATGTGCTGATCTCTGTATCTCTCTATCTGTCCTGTTTTCTATACTTAGTCATTTTATCTTCTAAGTTATCCTTGATAGAAACTTAGTATGAATTTGTTGTCATGATTGACAACACAAAATAAGTCATGCTTCCTCAGGAAGTCAACTTTCCAACAATCTCCCCCTTTGTCATTTATGGCAACAAAGGAATGTGGCTAAGTTACTCAAGATGACTTCATACAAAAATGACTGTATATATATACATATATATTTCTCCACATATACACATTCTATACTACTCCCCCTTTGACATTAATGAAAAAGGTGTGCAAAAATTGTAAGTCTTCAATATACTTACTCCATGTATACTTCTGGGTACACAACTTGAAGAGATTGAATCTCTTTCTGCCAAAAAACTTTCATTGCATCAACAGTTTGAAGATGCGCGCATAGGGCATATGTCAACTTTTCCATTTTCATTAGATCCATGCAAGGACCTTGATCATATGTCTGTATGGTGTTATCAATTTGTTTGATGTTCTCATTGAGAACTGCTAGAGATGGTGCAAGTTCATTCCTCAACTGAGTCTTCCTTATTCTGATTTTGCTAATTTCCAGTTTTGCCTTCTCAATTTTGTCCAGCTGACCTTGATAGACATTATTGCATATGTTCATATCTTGCATGGAGTTTTCAACTGATTTCTTTATGCTATCCACCATTTCTTCCCCCTCTTCAATCTTTTTGGTGTGTTCATAGGTGAGCTTCACTCTATCCATATAGTTTGCTATGACTTTCTTTCCTTTATCTGCCAATTCCTTCAATATAGCTAGCCCAATCTTTAAGGAATTCAGATCTAAGGTAAAGTTCTTTACCAAGTCATGTAGTCTCTCCTTCTTATAGTCATCTTTTGCAATCTTAGTAGCAGATTATACTAAGCTAGTGAAATGTGACTTGAAGTTTGATAAGATGTTGTCTACATCTTCAACTGATTGTACTTTGGCCACTTTTTGATCAATAGGCACTAAGTCATTCAAAATATTCACTGTTTCCAAGAAGTGAGGAATCCTCATTACTTGTTTCTCTTTTACCTTTTCCATGGCTAGGATGCTGATCTTGATTAGGTCTTCTTCTCCCCATGCATCCAAATTTACTGAGTCAGAAGTTAACCTTGACAACAATGAGGTGGATGGTTGAGTGGATGGTGAGAAAATAGTGTTCTGACTTGTATCTACATACTCACTTTTGACATGAATTTGCTTCATTGGTGTCTCATTACCTTGAGTATATTTCTCCTTATCCAAGTCTATTAGATCAATGGAAGGAACTTCATTCTGTTGTAGAGATGTGTCATCTGTGTTCATTGCTTCATTAGCCTTATTCATATCATTATCAGAAGCTATCATATATATCTTTACATTGTCAACTATTATAGTATCCTCTGTATCTTTAGCTGTCTCATAAGTCATTGTCAATGTGGGTTCTAAATCCTGTGGACTTGTTATAGGCGCAACTTGAATTACTGGTTCTGTGGCTTGTTTGGGAGGAGTTGGAGTAACTTTTGTTGTAGGCATCATTGGTGGATACATATGTTTGTCCATAAAGACTTGTGCAAATGCCTTTTCAGTCTCTTTACCAATATGTTCATACTCCTTGTTCATAATTTGTAGAGTCCTTGTCTTAGTTCGGAGATGAGGCTTCGCCAGATCTAACATAATAGATTTCTCATCATGTGAACAAACAGGAAGAAGAGTATCTAAGGTTTCTTCTCTAATCTTCATGTCCTCTTCAATAGCATGTCTTTTCATTATCTCCAGTATGTTCCATAACTTATCTGGTATT
>MU228051.1:1771120-1794678 GCA_018584345.1 Thuja plicata | reverse complement strand
TTTTGTTGATGATATCATTTTTGGAGGTAATGACAAAATGAGTAAGAAATTTTCTAAAGAAATGGAGAATGAGTTTGAAATGTCTATGATTGGTGAGATGAAATATTTTCTTGGTTTGCAAATTAATTAGAGCAAGAATGGAATTTTTATATTTCAGACCAAGTATCTTAAGGAAATGTTGAAAAAGTTTGGAATGGAAGATTGTAAACCTGTTGGAACACCTATGGTGACTGGAAACAAACTGAATAGTGATGATGAGACTCAGAGTGTTGTTCAGACTAAGTATAGATCAATGATTGGAGGTCTACAATATATAATACACATCAGACCAAATATTACCAATGCAGTTGGAATTGTGGCTAGATATCAAGTAGATCCTAAAGAAACACATTTTTCTGTTGTGAAAACAATATTCAAATATTTGAAAGGAACTGTGGAATATGGATTGTGGTATGAAAAATCTGATGATTTTACTTTGCAGGCTTTTACTGATGCAAATTGGGCAGGTAATGTGGATGACAGAAAGAGAACAAGTGGTGGTGCATTTTTCCTTGGGAAGAGATTGGTTTCCTGGTTAAGCAAGAAGCAGAACTGTATTGCTCAATCTATTGTTGAATCAGAACATGTATCTATTGCAATAAATTGCACACAAGGTGTTTGGATGAAACAAATGCTGGAAGATATTGGAATAATTTTCAAGGAGATAGTGGTTATTCATTGTGATAATAAAAGTACAGTAAACATGTTGAAGAATCCTATAATGCACTCAAAGACTAAACATATTTCTATCAAGTATCATTTCTTAAGGGAGAAGGTAGCTGCTAAGGAGATTAAACTGGAGTACATAAGCACAAAGGAACAGATAGCAGATATATTTACTAAACCTTTGCCAAAAGATGCTTTTGAATACCTCAGAGGCATGCTTGGGGTGATGGCCCCACGCAGTGGTAATTAAATGATGCAGATATGCATCATTCTAGTGGATCTCAGAGCTATATTATTCTCTGGACTTGAAGTATGGATCTACTCCTTAGGGGGAGTGATCATAGGAGAACACTATGGAGCACATTTGGGTGATCTTGCACCTGATTGGACATGAAGATTTGACAAAGATACACCTTACCAAAGACTACAGAAGAGTTATGGTACCCTTTTCCATTGCTGCCAAAGGGGGAAGGAATCTATGTGAAAATCCCTACTGTTTTGGGGAGATTTGTTGAGGATATTGAGAAGATTGTAAAGAGAGAGAGAGAGAGAGAGAGAGAGAGAGAGAGAGAGTACTTTTGTGTTGATGCATATGGATTTTCCCATATGTTGCCATCAATGCCAAAGGGGGAGATTGTTGGATGATATTAGTTTTTGGTACTAATCATGTTGTTGATACTCATATTTTGTCACTGATGTCAACATATATTTCTATGAAATAAGATAGACTAGTTACTTGACTGGAAGGCATGTACGGACACTATACGGATGAACCAGAATGAGCGAAGTTGGATTTAAGTAGAAGACTGAGTTTTGACCTTACATATAAGGCCACTTGACTTTATGTTTCATATCATGGATGTTACAACTGTTTTAGTAAAGACTATTTTTCTGGACTATGATTGTGATTCTAGACAGAGAAGGTCTTTGTGTTTTAGGCATATCTTGCTGAGGAAGATGTTTCATAACTTGCGAGCTTACTAATGGAGAGCCGACATATTATGGTGAAGTGGGTTGAGTTCAATTTCTATTTGGGTACTGATGATGTCAGCTATGGTGTGTGTTCTAGAGAAGACTTATTTCCTGGCCGACTTCAGACTTGTAACATGTGGAAATTAATTCTGAGCATGGATTGCCAATTCAGAAGTATTTGTAATGAATTGTAAATATTGTAGACTTGTTATAGGTACCGTGTGTATCTTAGAAAGGGCTCATGTAATTATTTGTATGATGGGAAGCCTTAATTGGCCGACCTAGTTAATTGTGTATTAGGAAATCTTAATTGGCTGACCTAATGGGTTATTGTAAGAGGGTGTATATGAGTGATCTTTTCATTTGTGAAAAGTGTGGAAGAGAAAGAAAAGAGCAGAGATTTGTAAAGCTGAGAAGCTTGACTGCTGGATAGAGAGCAGAGTTGATACTTCATTGGAATTGACCAAGCAAAGACAGTTGCTATCAGATAGTTCACTAGATTGTGTATTTGTTGTATACACTTGATGTGGATTGTGAATCCTTGAGGGTGGCTTTAACCTTCTTTGGGTAGTGAGCCTACTACTTTCATTGACTCCTAATAGGGTCTGTCTCCTAACAAGGACTGTGTACTATAATGTAATAACAAGCTCCTAACAGGGCTAATATCTTTTAACAGGGATACTATACTCTTAGTACATTATTTTGTGGGTGTTAATTCCCACCGGGGTTTTACCTTTAACAGGGTTTCCTTGACAACAAACATTGTGTTATGGTGTTGGTAGTTATTGTGTTATTTACTTTTGATGTTATGGTTCATAAAGTTTAAATTTTAATAATCTATTGTACAATTGATTCACCCCCCTCTCAGTTGTCTTGTGGACTGTTATTCCTAACATGGGTTACAAAGGGAAAGGACCTCGAGGAGATAAAGGTAAAGGACACATTGAACCAATCCACATAGAGTTAAGGAACACTAAATAAAAAATAGGGTTGGGGTTTAATGAATCAAAACACCCTTCCATAATAGATGGTCCAATATTCGATAAAGGAAATGATGAAGGAGAAGAGGAAGTAGAAAGCATACCATGGATATATGAGATATTGTTGCATCTAGGAGCTAAAAATCATGAATATCAAGGAGAATGGTACATACCCACTCACATAAGAGAACAATCAAAGCACCATGTGCCCTTATTACAACAAACAAAGGGTCAAGAACAAGAAGAAGAAGGAGTGAGTAATTCTCAGGAAGTCCAGCAAGGAGATGAATACCATGAAGAAGCACATATGTAACAAGAAGAAAGAGGAAGTATTAGAGAAGAAGTAAGTGGCTCAAATATAATGGGAGGACTGTCCTCTCTAAGACAACAAGAGAGTCTACATCCAAATTGGGGGCAATTGGTCACAATCACCCATGTCCTTGATATACCACACTTTGATACACAAATAGCCAATAGGGTTCACAAAATAACTATTACTGAGTTTCTAAACCTATTTGATGATAATATCTCATACTCACATGATTATGACTGGGATAAAATGTCTGGTTTTATCATGGATATTGAGATAGATGTGATCCATAAATTTGCACCTTCACATTAAAGAGGAGAAATTTCTAACACTACCAAACACTACAAACATTGTCACAGGATTGGTTGATGTGGTGATCCCTAGTATAATTGATGAAGACACATGGGTCTTAATAGGACAAGAGGAATGTCAAAGGATATTAGAAGGATTTGATATAATAAGAGAAAGATAAGAGGGAGAAATCTCAAATGTTAGATTGCTAGAGTTAGGTTCACATGAAACTAACAATGACACTAATAATGTCGATCAGACTCTTAATGATCTAAATACTATAGAAGATAACTTAACCGAAGTCATCTTGTTGGTTAATAGTCTTGATACTAACACAATGTTGTCTATAGAATCCTCTAAATCCCTATCATTGATAAACCCCGAGTTAATTGACTGGACTGAATTAGAGCCTACAAACATAATGAGCTTTCCCAATGACTATACCTTGGTTTGTTATCTAAATGCTTGTGAACCCTATACTTCTTCCACCAGTGCAAGGAGCAAAAATCTGACAGAGGAGGATATCAAGTTTCTTAGTCTCAAATTGAAAAAAAAAGGAAAAATGAACTGATGGTGAAAACCATGTTGTGGCAGTATCATATTGTAAAATAGTAAAAATAAAAGACATATCTAATGGTGTAAACCTCTTAGACGCACCAAAGGATGAGACTCTTGATATTCTTCCTAAACATTTCCAAGAAAGTTCTTTAGTATTGATAGAACCAACACTACCAATTAATCTTGGAACAATTGAAGCTCCACATATGGTTCACATTGCACAATCCTTACTCGAAGAAGAGAAAACACAATTCACTGAGTTCCTCAAGGAAAAGAAGATTAACTTTGCGTGGTCTTACTTTGACATACCAGGATTAGACCCAGACTTGATAGTGCATTATTTATCTATAGCTTCTGGAATAAAGCCTGTGAAACAAAAGATGAGAAACGTGCATCCACATGTGGCATTGCTGGTAAAAGTAGAACTGGAAAGCTTTTGAAAGTTGGATTCGTAAGAGTGATCGCTTATGCAAGATGGATTTCAAACGTGGTACCTATTTCTAAAGCAGACAAATCCTTAAGAATTTGCACAAATTTTAGAGATTTGAACAAGGCTTGTCCAAAGGATGATTTCCCACTGCCTAAAATTGAC
Source organism: Thuja plicata (assembly GCA_018584345.1). NCBI lineage: Eukaryota > Viridiplantae > Streptophyta > Pinopsida > Cupressales > Cupressaceae > Thuja > Thuja plicata. The sequence goes on along the minus strand of MU228051.1, from coordinate 1,790,270 downwards.
ATGATTATAGACCTCATGACAGGATATGAAATATACTCACTCATGGATGGTTTTTCTTGTTACAACCAAATAAATATCGCACTCAAGGACCAAGAAAAGACAACATTTACATTTGCATTGGGTACCTTTTTCTGGAATGTAATGCCATTTGGGATAAATAATGTTGGGGCAACATATCAAAGAGCTATGACGACAACCTTTCATGACATGATGCATAAAAATATGGAGGACTATGTGGATGATACTTTAGCTAAGACAAGGAGCAGAGAAACTCACATTGAGAATTTGAGAAGAATATTAGATAAAATAATTTCATTTCATTTAAGACTTAATCCAAAGAAATATGCCTTTGGGGTCAAATCAGGGAAGCTGTTAGGATTTATAGTCTCAGCAAAAGGAATTGAGGTAGACCCAGAAAAATTGAAAGCAATCGTGGAAATACAACCACCTCAAAATATAATTCAAATGAGAACTCTTCAAGGAAGGCTTCAATCCATAAGAAGATTCATGTCTCAACTGACAAATATAGCTCAAACTTTCACAAAATTACTACATAAAGGAATGGCTTTCAAATGGGATGAACAATGTGAGCATAATTTCAAGGAATTAAAAGAGTATCTAGCGAATACTCCTATTCTAATGGCACCTATTCATGGAAAACCACTGTAACTCTATATCTCAGCTACAAAAATGTCACTAGGGGTCTTTCTAGCACAAGAGGATGATAACAAGAAAGAAAGAGAAATTTATTATATCAACAGGAAATTAGTCTCCTATGAACTCAATTATAGCATGATTGAAAAATCTTGTCTTGCACTTGTCTTTACATCCCAGAGACTGAGACACTACATGATTTCACACATAGAGAGGCTGATTGAAAATATTGATCCTCTAAAGTATCTTCTAAGTAAAACAACATTAACAGGAAGGCTAGCAAAATGGGTTTTGATACTCAAAGGATTTGATATAGAATACGTGGACAATAAAACCATTAAGGGACAAGTGATAACATATCAACTAGCTAACTCACCATTGCAAGATGAAACACCATTTATGATAAATTTCCTAATGAAACAATCATGCACTTAACATAACATCCATGGAAAATGTACTTTGATGGTTCCTTTACATAGCAAGGATCAGGAGTAGGGGTATTGTTTGTTACTCCTCAAGGATATAAAATACCCAAGGCTTCCAAAATGATGTTTCCATGCACAAACAACATATTTGAGTATGAATATTTGGTAAATGGTCTTAAGCTAGCCATAGAATAGAAAATCACAGAGTTACACATATATGGAGACTCTCAGCTCATTATCAATCAGGTAAATGGGGAGTATCAAATAAAATATGAAAAATTGATGCCCTACAATAAAATGGTGGATGATATAAAGAAATAATTTATATTTGTGACATTCCAACAAATTCCAAGAATAGAAAATAGAGTTGGAGATGCGATGGAAACACTGGCATATATACTACAATTAGAGGAACATCAGTTTCTCTATGACTTCCTGGTGGAAGAACTATACTTTCCAGCATAAAATGCACCTAAATCCCAAAAAATTTATGCCCTCAATATCCAAACCCATCCCGATATAGCAATATATATGCATATATTAAAGATTAAACCTTACCTAATGGCCTATCCAGAAATGAGAAATGAGCCCTAATTAGGATAGTATCACGTTAGGTAATGATTACTACCGACTTATATAGACATGGTCTCAATGGAATGCTACTTAGGTGTTTTGAACTTGAAGAATCTGACTGTGCATTAAAAGAGGTCCATGAAGGTGTGTATGGATCTCACTTGAAAGGTTTCTCGCTAGCTAAAAAACTCCTAAGGGTCGGGTACTACTGGCCTAAAATAGAAAAAGGATGTTATACAATATGCTAAAACATGTCAAAAATGTCAAACTCATGGAAACCTCATACATGCTCCATCCAGGGAGTTGATACCCTTTATCACACATTGGCCATTCTGGCGATGGGCCTTTGATCTTGTTGCACAAATCTATCCCAACTCATCAAGTGGACATAAATACATCATCACGACCACTGATTATTTCAAAAAATGGGTCAAAGTAGTGCCTCTAATTAAAGCCACTGGGAAGCAAGTATCCATGTTCATCTTGAACTACATAATTTGTAGGTATGAGGTACCCTCATCTATTATAACAGACAATGGGGGGTCAATTCAAGAATCAAGATATTGACAAACTTTGTGCACAGTTCCATATCACTCAACATTTTTCTTCAATGTGTTACCCTCAAGGTAACAGACAAGCTGGGGCATCAAACAAAAACATTCTCAAAATCCTACATAGAACTGTGAGTAAATCTGGTAGAGATTGGTATTCACAATTAAATCTAGCATTATGGGCATACAAAACTATCATTAGAATACCAATGAGAGCCACACCATTTTCTCTTGTTTATGGAACAGAAGCAGTTTTGCCAATTGAAGTTGAAATCCCTTTTGCGGGTATCATTAAAAGGTCTTGTCATAAATGAACAATACCACATAGATAGGGTCCAAGGATTAGAAATGTTGGATGAACGAAGGCAACAAGCATTTGATCACCTAAAGGTATATCTGAAAAAGGATGTCAAAAGGATACAACAAGAAAGTAAAACCTCACCAATTTTTAGTTGGAGATCTAGTACTTAGAGAAAATCCCAAGAATCAACAAAATAGAGAACAAAAGGGAAAGTTTGAACCCAACTAGCTGGGACCCTTTGTTATTACAACAACTTTTAGATCTGGAGATTATAAACTAGCTACACCTAAAGGAGATGTTCTCCTTGATCCTACCAACACTCTACACTTGAAAAGGTTCTATGCTTGACATTCAGCCAAAGGGCACCTGTATAGGGAAAATGTTCCTAAGAAAAATCTCAAAAATAGCAAAAATTGATCCTGAAAAAAGTCAAAAATAGTGGAAAAGAAAAAAATATCAAAAATAGTTGAAAAAGCCTTGAAAAAAGAGGATTCTTGGTGAAAACCTTTCAAACACACGCCTTGATACTAACAAAAAATAGAAGAAAAATTACAATTTGTTTTGAAAAAAATGAAAAAGTGCCTTGACAAAAACTTGGCAAACATGCATCTTGGTAGAAAAAATAGAGATTTTCCAATTGGTGAAAACCTGGTAAATAGGCATCACTTGTAATCATCACTCCATCTATCAATACACTGCTTGCAGTGGAATCCTACTCAAGTTGCCACTTGGGCATATCCTTCAGATCACTTTCTTGAGATTAGCTGGACCTAAGCTCTTCAATGATATACTTTCCTTGCCTGGAATTTGGCTATACTCGAGTCTTAGGATGTTCATACCTCACTGGGGGCATCTCTCCTAGCAATTTTAGCAATTAGGTCATTTCTGTCAGTCAATGGTTGGTTTGTCTCACTTTTTTATCCTAGGTCATTGTCTAGGAAAGTTTGTCATTGACATAAAATAGTGTTTCTTAAATACTTGCACAAAACAATCACTATTTCTATCACAAACACAAGTACTTCTTAAACACCACCTACCTTTAACATACGCCATACTAGTGTTTCTCAACACTTTAATCAACAATATTTCTCAACACTTTTTTCATATTGCAATTATTGATAAACCTTATCACAAAGGTGTTTTCTACACCACTACACTCATCTAGGCACAAATATACACTTTACATATTACATGGATAAAGCTTAATCTTTGATTGATAATCTCTTTTGATGGAAATGATTAATCAAAGGTGTTCCTAAACACCGGTAATTACAAATAGACTTCTCTTGATTTGTATTGATCATGACTCTTTGAAATGTCTCAATGATGTCTTATGACTAGTGGCATATAAAGAACTCATGAATTCTCTCTGTCTTATGTCTATGATTATCAATTTTTGATTGTTATGTCTTTCGAGTGACCCCATATTGTCTATAAAATTACTAGAGAAGCAAGGATAGGGGCCATGATGTTTTCTTTGTTTTCTTCTTATGGTGATTGATTCAATGATCCTACAAAATTCACATAGTAGGGGTGTCTATGGTAAGTGCTTTCATCATGAGTGGAAAGCCGCATATATCTCAAACCTCTTTATATGAAAGCTACAGTGAGTTGGATCATTCTCCTTGTCTATTTGTTTGTATAAAACCAAATTCTTATTAATTTGTACGAACATTATGTACCCAAGGATATGAACATTAATAAAAGGGTCATTGCGGGTTACATATCACATATTGCAGTTGAATAAATAAAGGTTCTTAAATCAAAAGGAAATAACTGAAAATTCATCTTGGCCTCTATACCTTGATGCTTAGGTTTATTTTCGACATTGCATCCAATTTTGATAGCATTCATATTTTCATGATAGGTAAAATCTATTAGTGAAGGTTGTCTAGCCTACGGTGTCCATTAAATAACTGTTCTATGATGGAAAAAATGATGTTTTGGATGATCAATGATAGTCCTAAAGGTCTTAATCCAGCTGCATTCATGATTCATATAAGTTTCATTAATATTGCATGATTATTTGAGCTCAGAAAGATTTCATCTCACTTAAAATCCAAGTTTGACTACTTAACCTATTGATTGATTACTTTAATCACTGATACATATTTATCATTGCATATCATGGCATAAGCATTTGCATATATTTTTGCATGAGCATAATCTAAAACAAAAGAAAATCATACACATTATTGCATATCATCAGTACTTTTCTTACAAAGAATTAAAGCAATAAAGACATTCATACAGTCATAGGTACATCCATATATATTATATGCATAAAGGAAAATATAAATACATACATGTGCATATCCATATAGAATCATCTCACACATCTATATATTAGTGAACAATAAACATATAATGATGTCATCACATGAGTATCATCAGTATCATCATAAAGACCAAGAACATCATAAAGCACAAATCCATCTAAGCGTCTATCAAGTGAAGCAGATAATGAGATAACATGAACATATTAGCATGAGAAGGAACTATCTCATACATATATCGATGGATAATAGATCAATATAACAAAAAGAATGTTTCAAGTATCATGGAGTCCACCTCAGGAGATCACTTCTAGATCAATATATAAAATATCAATCTAATGGAAAGTATCATGTCTGACTCCCACCCTAGACCTGATCATGAGGGGGGGAGGGGAGATAGAACATTTGCCCATGTCAGAAGTGGTGGCAACATGGCTCCCTCGGACTACTAAGCAATAGTAGAATACAATGGAGATCTCTGAGGCTTAGGAATGGATGCACAATATAATGCAAAGTAATATGCAGCCCTTTGTCCCTATTGTGTAGCAGTATGAGCCTGAAGGTATCTCTCAACTCTCAACATATCTGCCTGCCAATCTCTCTCAGCTCTCATCATCTCCAGTTTCCTATCCCTGTCTGCTAGCAGCGTATCCAATGTAGTAATGCGAGCCCTCAGCCACACTCTCTTCCTCTCACACTATAATAAAGGATCTACATGTCTCTACCCCTATCTTTGGGAGGATCCTGTGGATAAGGTGTGTCACTCCCACTACTCTCACCAATCTGTCTTTGTCCGGCTAGCCTATGCTATTGCTGCCTAGGTAATAACAAGTCAGGATCTCTATGAGGAGGAACAAATCTCACTCGGGTGTGCCTTCCCTCCTCTTCTTTTCCACCCATATCATCCCCATCATCACCCTGATCATATCGATCATGTCTTTGACCCCTATCTGTAGGAGGACCCCTACCACCTCTGTCACCTCTGCCTCAATCCCTCCCACCCCCATCTCTGCCACCTCTATATCCTCTCCCTTTGCCACTTGTAGGACCCTCATCAACAAGATGATAGTCTAACTCCTTCTCAATCCTTGGTGTTATCTCCTCCAGAGAAGTGAAACATGGGAATGGGTGTTGATCTAGCATGTCCTGGTACTCATTAGTGATCCCACCATCAACAATGTCAGACATAAAATCTCACCCAACTGCTACCATCTGTGCCATCTCTCGGAAAGAGAAGTAAAAAACCCTTGATTTATCTTAACATTGGGTAAATATACCAAACTCCCTAACCCTATATGACCCACAAGTTTCCACTTATCATCAGTAAAGTGCTCAGATAAAGCTAACACACACACAAGTCTTGGGCATCAGAATGAAACTACTCCTAATCCTGTCTGCAAGGAATAAATTTAGAATAACATCAATTATGGGATCAAGGTAACCTATAAAAACAACTAACACCTCAAATAGATAATTGAAATTTCTAGAACGACAATCCAAATTCAACGGTTTACTAAAAAAGACAACTTTTACCTAGATGCGACCCTGTTCTGATAGGGTGCGACTCTTTTATTGGCTGCGATTCTGTTCTGACAGGATGTGATACTCAATCCTAGATGTAATTATGTTTTGACAAGATATGATGCAACATTTTAGGTGTGATCCTATTTTCACAGGATGCGATCCTTGACATTTGGTCTACACTAGGGGAAAACTTGAAAGAATGTGATCCTCTAATGGACACAGTATGCAATATTGTTTTCACCTGATGAGATTTGAGATTTTCATGTTTCTCGCATGTGATGTGAGATTTACCTCGTGCGATCTTGAATCCTGAATGCAACCCTAGACTCTATGGGCTATAACTTTTACAAAACATGCTAAAAAATCAACTGGAAAGCGTAAAATGAAAGGTCTTTGGATACTCATCAGCAGTGCATAGTGTGTGGGTTTCTGATGGAGATGACTGAGATCAAATCATTGTCTCTCCATGGGGACCACCATCTTCTCGCTAGAGATAAAATAATTATTAAGGTAAAAAGTGAAGATGAATGGGTCAATTGACCTTTTGGGCTTATTTTGACCTCCCTTAGGGCTATTTTGGACCTACAGGACACTAAGCAAATTGTCCTCACTATATCAGTTTCTCATCAAATCTGTTGGGAACAAAATCGAACACATCAAGTGCTATAATAGTTTCAGAAACGTTAACCATGACCTACAACACATGCATAATTGATCAGAATTTGCAAAAATTAATACCCACAGCTTGCAGAAACATCCTACATTGTTCCTAAGAAGATGATGTAGGTCAACTCATCCAAATCTTGGTCAAACATCATTTAAAATTTCTCACATATTGCTCTCACAGTAGTCACACTTGGTCAAATTGTGTTCCTATCAACATATTTCCGCTTCCACCCATATCCTAATTGATTCTTTGCACATTCTTATTGATCCAATCACATTCCACATCACTTTCTCATCCACGTAAATATTTCAAGGAGGGATTTCATCAACATTTCTGTAGATTTCATTCCTGAGGGGGCATGATCATACCTAAATCAATCTACTTCTCACTTAAATGCAATTAGGGATTCCAAATCAGGTTGCTAATCAAATTGAATTCACTAATAACTATGTTAATCAACATCATCAAATGAATAGGGGCATGCCAATTTTCTTCAATCAAGTTGGTGTTGGATATTTTCCTTTGTGCAAATAGTTGACTGTATGTTTGTCATTGATGACAACATATAGTATACAACAATGTACTATATTCACTTTTCAACATGGATATGTTGGAGCCTTGCGCGGTTATTTTTATGTTTTAGACACATTTATTACGCCATGTTCATATACATAGATTCTGCAGTACAGTTAAAGTTGAGCTATGTTGAGCTGTTTACCAACCATAGTGTCAGAGGATTGTTATTAAGAGCCAACATTAATTTTATTGTTTCTTCAGTTGCATGCCTATCTTTGGGATATGCGTGTTTGGATTCATGTTTAGTTATGAGTTAAGAATGTTTAACCAAAGGCGCTTAACATGTTTCATCTGAAGCGTGATGTTTGAGTTATTTTGGTAGAGCCGACTATGTGAAGCGATGCATCTATTCACTTTGAGTTACGCGGTTCTAATTATGTTGCATGCTTATTTTAGCCGACAAGAAAGTTATTGAAGAGCTTCCTATAGCTGACATGATCATATCTTTTCAGGAAGATACATATAGCAGTTCACTTATGATCGAGATATGTGAATGAGAGCAGAGAAAAATTCCAGTTGTATTGAGATAGTAAAGACACACCATTCATCAGTTGAAGATCTATGTGAAGAAGCAGAGAGTGTATACAAGTCACTGGAACTGATCAAGATAGCAGGTCTACTTAAACAGTTTAAATATTAGATATAGTGTATATATATTTTGTAGAAGGTTGCAGCCTTCATCATTTAAGCAAGTGTGCTATTGGATAGTGTATCTTCACCCCTAACATGGTTATTTTGTAAAAGACTCCTAACAGGGTCTGACCCTTGACCAGGTCATTATACTTATTGCATTTTAAAGATCAACTCCTAACAGGGTTGTAAGATCTTCTAACAAGGAGAATTATACTCTAGTGCAGTTCTTTGTGGGTGCTAATTCCCATCGGGGTTTTTACCTATTTTGGTTTCCCCGTAACCAAAATCTTGGTGTTCTATTTTGTGTTATCTTTTTATATGTATACTTAATGTTATTCTATATTTAATTGGATAAAAGAATTAAATCTAATAGATAACTGATTCACCCCCCATCTTAGTTATCTCTTGGGACTAATCCTAACAATTGATATAAGAGCCAAGTGCCTTGAGAGGAATCCTAACAACTTAAGTTAGATCAAATGGTGTACTTCAGGAAAGAGAGTCCTAAGTTTGATGGAGATAATTATCTTGACTGGAAGAAAAAAATGATAACACATCTACAGTGCATTGGTTTTGAGATCTATGAGGTTGCTACTCATGTAATTGATGTTCCTACTTTGAAAGATCTTGCAGAAGAAGACTCTACTATTAAACAAAAGGAAGTATTCACCCAAAATGCAATTGCCAAAGAAGCCCTAATTAGTGCCTTATCTGACAGTGAATTTTCTGAGATTCAAAAGGTAGATAAAGCCTATTCAATATGGAAATACCTAGAATACATGTTTGAAGGAGACATCCAAGCCAAGAATGCACGCAGAAAGACATGGAAGAAAAGATACAACAATTTAGAGATGCTACCTGAAGAAAAAATCAGAGCTTACAATTAGAGGATTAATGAAGCAGTTTCAGGAATTAGAAACAATGGTGGAGAAATTTAAGAAGAAGACATAATGGACAAACTGATGACTACATTGACTGCAGATTATAAGAGCAAGATAAACATCTTGGATGAAACTATGCTATTTTCAAAAGACTTCAAAAGAGAAACCTTGATCAACAAAATTTCAGCATTTGAGATATTAAGATTGAATACATAACCTAAAATTGAAACAACCTTCAAAGCCTCAGTCCATATTAAGAAATCCTTGAGCACCTCTAGTAATATTGAGAAGGAAGAGGTGGATAAAGAACTAGAAGAAATCATTGCTATGATTGCTAAGAAAGAAAAGAAAGGAAAAGGAAAATAGGAAGGACAGTTACCATTCAAATGTTTTTCATGCAACAAAGTTGGCCATTTTGCATCCAAGTGTCCTACAAGAGTCAAGAAGTTCAGAATAGATTACAAGCCTAAATATACAAAGGAATGCTACTATGTTGAAGATGGTATGACTGATGATTATTCAAAAGAGGATGAAATTGGATTCGTTGCAATTAAAGATATTGAAAAAATGTTTGATGAAATGGAAATTGAAGATGAAAAGAAAGCACAAGAATTGGCTTTAGTTTCCCAAGCATACATCAGAATAGACTGGATCATTGACAGTGGGTGTTCACATCACATGACAGGATGCAAAGATAGATTTGTACATCTAGTTAAGTACAAAGGAGGCATGGTTAGATTTGGAGATAACACTCCTAAACCCATCATAGGCAGAGGATCTATTACTTTAGATGGAAAGAACAAGACAAATGATGTTTTGTATGTTGATGGCTTACATCATAACTTAGTGAGTGTTGGATAGTTGCTCGATAAAGGATATCAGTTGGAATTCAAAAAAAAAAGGTGCACTATTAAAAATAAAGAAGGAGACATGATAGCATCAGGTTCAAAGACCAAAGGTAATGTTTTTTAGCTCAACTCCAAAGTAAGCTGTTTTGTTGTAAAAGTGGATGACAGTTGGTTATGGCACAAAAGACTTTGTCATATCAATTTTGACAACATAGTAAAGATAAGCAATGTAAAAGTAGTAAGAGACCTTCCTAGTATTGCAAGACCAGTTGATACTATGTGCAGGGAATGTGTGATGTGAAAGCATGTGAGGAACTCATTTAGAAGCAAACAAAACTCTACAGAAAACAAATTAGATCTAGTGCATACAAACTTATGTGGACCTACTCAAACAAGATCATACTATGGTGAAAGGTATTTCATCTTGTTTGTTGATGATTTCTCAAGAATGATGTGGGTTGCGTTCTTGAAAGATAAATATGAAGCTTTTGAGAAGTTCAAAATATTCAAAGCTAAAGTTGAAAATGAGTCTGGATTAAAGATAAAATGTCTGAGATCTGATAGAGGAGGAGAATTCACCTCTGACAAGTTTCTTGAGTATTGCAAAGAACATGGGATCAAGAGACAACTAAGTGCACCTAGAATCCCTCAACAAAATGGAATTGCAGAAAGGAGAAATAGGATCATACTTGACACAACGCGCACTATCATGATTGAAGGAAAAGTTGTGCACACCTATTGGAGAGAAGCAGTCAATACAACAGTCTATAATATCAATAGAATTCAACTAAGGCCAGGTGTAGACAAAACACCTTATGAAATTTTGTTTGGTAATGTGCCGACAGTAAAATACTTCAGAATCTTTGGAAGCAAGTGCTACATCAAGAGAGATAATGGTGTTGGTAAGTTTGATGCTAGAAGCAATGAAGGTAATTTTCTTGGTTACTCTACTAAGAGAAAAGCTTACAGATGTTTTAATTTGACTTTGAAGAAAATCATTGATAGTGCACATGTGAAGATTGATGAGAATTTCATGATTCAAGAGAGATATTATGAATATGCACCTATGATTGAAGATGAACCTAAACCTATCAATAAAGAAACAATTATTGAAGAAATGTTTGACTGTATTGATGTATCATGTAATAAAACTGAACCAAAAGAAGAGAAATCATATATCATAGATGAGAGTATCACACCTAAAATTCCAAAATACACATCTAGATACCATTCAAAAGAAGATATCATTGGAGATCAGAGCAGTAAAGTTTTGACAAGATCTAGAGAAAAAGGTTCAACCATTGATGAAGAGGTATGTTTACTTTCACAAATTGAACCCTTAAGTGTTGAAGATGCTTGTAATGATTCAGATTGGAAAAATGCAATGCAAGAATAATTAGATGAGATACTCAAGAATGACACATGGGAATTGGTCCCTAGACCTTGTGAAAAAAATGTGATTGGAACTAAGTGGATATTTAGAAACAAAATGAATGAAGATGGTACAATGATAAGAAACAAAGCAAGACTGGTATGTAAAGGATATGCGTAGAGAGAAGGAATTGACTACTGTGATACATTTTCCCCTATGAGCAGACTGGAAGCTATTAAATTGTTTTTAGCTTATGCAACATTCAAGAACTTTAAAGTATATTAGATGGATGTCAAGTCAACATTTCTGAATGGTGACTTGAAAGAAGAAGTTTACATAGAGCAGCCTGAAGGATTTAATTTATCAGACAAACCAGACATGGTATGCAGACTAAAGAAAGCCCTCTATGGACTTAAACAGGTCCCAAGAGCATGGTATGAGAGACTTGATGACTACTTGACAAAAATTGGATTCAAGAAGGGAGCAATAGATTGTAACTTATTCATAAGAGAGACACCAGAAGGATTATTACTTGTTGCTATTTTTTTTGATGACATTATTTTTGGAGGTAATGACAAGCTTAGTGCAGAATTTGCCAAAGAGATGCAGAGCGAATTTGAAATGAGCATGATTGGACCTATACAATACTTTTTGGGATTAAATGTAAAGCAGACAGAGAGAGGTATATTCATAAATCACTCTAAATATGCAAAGGAGATATTGAAGACATTCAAGATGGAAGATTGCAAGCCAGTAAGAACTCCTATGATAACAGGAAGCAAGCTTTCTAAAAATGATGACTCCACAACAGTTGAAAAAACACTATACAAGTCCATGATTGGAAAACTCATATATCTCACTCAATCTAGACCAGATATTTCTAATGCAGTTGACATTTGGGAGATTTGTAGCTGAACCAAAACAAAATCACTTAATGGAAATAAAAAGAATATTCAGATATTTAAAAGGGACTATAGACTATGGCTTATGGTATCCTAATTCATAAAATGTAGAGCTTCATGTGTACACAGATGTAGATTGGGTAGGTTGTGTTGATGACAAAAAGAGTACCTCAGAAGGAGTAGTATTTCTTGGAGATAGGTTGGTTACTTGGACAAGCAAGAAGTAGAACTGCATTTCTCAGTCAACAACAGAAGCTGAGTATGTAGTAGCAACATTAAATTGTTCCACAATGGTTTGGATCAAGTAGATGATCAAAGACTTTGGAATTCAGATTGATTATCCTATTGTCATTCATTGTGACAACACTAGCACTATTAATATGTCAAAGAACCCTGTGATGCATGCAAAGACAAAACACATAGAAATAAAATATCATTTTCTAAGAGAAAAATTTGTAGAGAGAGAAGTGACGTTGGATTATGTGAGCACTAAAGACCAGTTGGCAAACATATTTATGAAACCTTTATCAAAAGATACTTTTGAGTATCTAAGAAAGAAGCTAGGAGTAATTCCCTTTCCTGAGTCTGATTAGAATTTGCAGCAAGTGCATCAGTCCTTGGTGACTGATGACTGGTTGACAACTCTACTTCAGGAGTAGTACCTATGCTTATTTGTATTTGGCATCCTTTTTCATTGATGTTGAAGGGGGAGTATATAGTAAGGGGGAGCATATACTCTGGGGGAGTATACAATCATGAAAATAAAAACACAGTAAATAGAGATGCAACAGTTAAGAGGAACTTTTGATGAGGATATTGAGAAGATTGTAAAAGAAAGAAGATATTTTTGGATTGATGGTGTTTTTCATATCATATGTTGCCATCAATGTCAAAGGGGGAGATTGTTGGAGATTTGCCTTTGTGTAAATAGTTGACTTTATGTTTGTCATTAATGACAACATATAGTATACAACAATGTACTATATTCACTTTTCAGCATGGATATGTTGGAGCCTTGTGCGGCTATTTTTATGTTGTAGACATATTTATTATTCCATGTTCATACATGCAGATTCTGCAATACAGTTAAAGTTGAGTTATATTGATCTGTTTACCAGCTACAGTGTCAGAGGATTGTTATTAAGAGCTGACAATAATTTTATTGTTTCTTCAGTTGTGCCTATCTTTGGGATATACGTGTATGGATTCATGTTTAGTTATGAGTCAAGAATGTTTAACCAAAGGCACTTAATGTGTTTCATTTGAAGTGTGATGTTTGAGTTATTTTGGTAGAGCCGACTATGTGAAGTGATGCATCTATTCACTTTGAGTTGCGCAGTTCTAATTATGTTGTGTGCTTAGTTTAGCTGACAATAAAGTTATTGAAGAGCTTCCTACAACCGACATGATCATATCTTTTGAGGAAGATACATATAGCAGTTCAATTATGATCAAGAGATGTGAATGAGAGAAGAGAAAAATGCCAGTTGTATTGAGACAATAAAGACACATCATTCATCAGTTGAAGATCTATGTGAAGAAATAGAGAGTGTATACAAGTCACTGGAACTGATCAAGTCAACAGGTCTACTTAAACAGTTCAAATATCAGATATAGTGTATATCTATTTTTCAAAAGGTTGCAACCTTCATCATTTAAGCAAGTGTGCTATTGGACAATGTTTCCTCACCCCTAATAGGGTTATTTGTAAAAGACTCCTAACAGGGTCTGACCCTTGACCAGGTCACTATACTTATTGCATTGTAAAGATCAAATCCTAACAAGGTTGTAAGATCTTCTAACGAGGATCATTATACTCTAGTGCAATTATTTGTGGGTGCTAATTCCCACCGGGATTTTTACCTATTTTGGTTTTCCCGTAACCAAAATCTTGGTGTTCTATTCTGTGTTATCTTGTTATATGTATACTTAATGTTATTCTATATTTAATTGGATAAAAGAATTAAATCTAGTAGATAACTGATTCACCCCCCTCTCAATTATCTCTTGGGACTAATCCTAACAGTTGGGTTATCAGATAATCAAATCAAGTCATTTATCTATATCTCTTAATCTTACTAACCTTCATTCAATCAAGTTTGAAGTTTTTAATATCAGCTCTAGTTCAATCAAGTTCAGAACTGATATCTTCTTACAAATCTTCGTTCGATCAATTTCGATGTCAGTACTATCAACTCTTTGTTCAATCAAGTTCAAAGCTGATATCAACAATCAATATTTGTTCAATCAAGTTCAAATTCAACACTATCAGTCTTAGTTCAATCAAGTTCAAGATTGATATCATCAGTAAAATCTTGTCCAATCAAGCTCAGAATTCTCAATCATAAAATCATGAGTAGTTTCATCGCTCTATATCAAACTATTCTCTGAAGTCAACATCAGATGTTCCTTGAATCAATGTGTTGATTTCACATCCATTCAAAGAGGGGAAAATGTTATCACCCTAAATTGGGCTAGTCTAACTAGAGGCCCTATTTTACCTTAACTAAAGATCTTCCTCTCAATTATGCTAATTCAATTATTTGATTATTGGCATAATTCATCAAAATCAATGAATCCCTCAATATAAATATTAACCATTTCTAAATCTACCATTAATTTCTAATTGATTATCTTGGCCTATTTAATTAAATCAACCTTATTAAATCCCTTTGCTAAGGTAATTAATTAAAGAAAATTAAATAAATACTCCTAAATTACAACTCACCACTAAAGGAAAAAGTCAATTGATGGACCAATGGGAGTTGATACACATGGATAAAGCAAGGTTCAATCCTAATCACTTATCAAGAATCAATCTCAACCACTCATTTCACCTTATTCTTCCTAAAAGGAGTGAATTTTGAGCTCAAATGATAAGAAAATCCCACAATCTTGCATTAGGCTTATGTTGTAGATATGAATTCAATAATTCTTAGCTAATTAGTAAAAAATTCAATTTCTTAAAGGATCAAATGAATGTAGATTTGATATGTTTTTAGCTTAAGATGCATATTAATGGTTTCCTAGCAATTTGAATCTTCCATTTTAGAATTGTATGTCACCGGTCTAAAGCATAACCTTGAGAGAATTATCATAGTTAGATCAAACTCATTATAAATAGGAAGCTATAACTCGCTTTTGATTGTTATGTTTGATTGATTTCTTGTACTAACAATTTATCTAATGAGTTATAGAGTGTTGTGTTTGCAAATTTGTAGGTACATGTGATTGACACATAAAACCACACCTATCTAGTACAAAATATATTACTATATTCTTTGTTCAACTAACTATAACTCATAGGAACTTCCTATATTTATGGTGGAATCGTTAGAGAAATGGTAAAAAATCTTTTAAATCCTTATTTACACATGTCATTTCTTAGGAAGAAATTGACTTATTCTAAAATAGAAAACTATTTAAAAAAACCTAGAAATATGGAGTGCTGAATAAAATTCAATATGTGTCATGGAACATGCGACCGTGTAGGAAAAAGACTATCCTTTGGTTGGACCTTAAGTGCAAGTTATAAAGTCCCATCTCAAACCATGCGTTGAAGTAGTGGGTTCAAGAACATTGTGCTATATAAAGGTTCATCGGTTATGGCTTTAATTGCGCCCTTCATTATGGAAGTAATGTCTATCCACTACCTAAAGATCAATTTTTATGTCTTAAAGCTACAAGTTAGCCCAAAAATAGGTGATATACAAAAACATACCAAATCATCTCAAAATGTCACTTGAATTAAATTTTATTAATACTTCACACAGAGTTATAAATATAATACATATGATTATATTATGCATATAAGTACCATAATAAATCCATCATAGTGTGTTTAAGTATCACCAAGTCTTTAGGAGAGTATGATAAAACACCATGAGGATAACCCAAAAATAACAAAAAAATAATAATTAATGGACTCATCACACCCCCTAGATTAACCTTCTTATTGTCCTCAATTAGTCCTACTATTGTAATATATAACATAAAGTTTATAATATATAGCCTGGGTAACACCTATGTCCTCTGTCATATAATATATTTTTTTTCCATCTGTCACATTCTTTAGGAAAATCTGCCATTTGTCCACCTATCCAGCGTGGAACTAGATAGAGGAGTGGTGGCTGAAATTTAAATGAGAGTCAACTATTTTTGGTGTCCAGTGTTGCACAAGTGTATCTTGCTACTCTTGACTCCAATGCTATGAAATTGTAAATTGAGTGTGGTTCTTTTTTCTTGAGAACTTGGGTTATTTGATACCATATTTCCTAACATGCATCTTTTATCTCTTTCCCCTGCACACTAAACAATTTTTTAATTCAACTGTAGTCTTCCAACATGCACTGATTAACCTTCTCTTCAACTATATTTCTATACATCATATCCATCCATTCATCAATAATTTACTTAGGTTTTTTAGTTTATGCTTTGATGTAAAGTGGATGGATTTTCTCTCTTTCTCTATAGGTTATTTCCAATTCACCTATTTATTTCTCATTCTTGAGATAAGATATTAATGCTATGATTTATATATCTCCTACATAGAGAAGTGGGTTTCAGCTAGAATTGTATTGAACAACTTGATTATGCAAGTATAAATCACAAAGTTGGTCTTGCATTTCTTGTGGCACCTTAGAAAAACAAGGTTCTTGGAGTAACCAATGAAATGAGAAGATCACTTATCAATTGACTAATTTGAAAGCACAAAAGTTTCTCCTATAGGTAGAGAGAGAAAAATCTTGTTGGCAGCCTCCAACTTTACAATCGATTAGCTAGGTCCTCCATGTGTTCTAGGGAGACCTTCAATCTTTTTATTTCTTATTCTTTTTTCTCTAGTTGCATATTATGGGCAAGCTGAAGCTTCTCCTTTTCTTTATCCCATTGTTCATTATGCCACAAAAATGCAAATGCAACCCCCACATTTCCATTCTAAGAGTTACTAATGTGAAAATAGATGTTGGTTCAATATCATGTTGGATTAATTTTATGTAAAGGTAAGTGCTGGGAGGGGAGGGGTGAATCAGTAATTTAAACCTTTTAACTACTATTCATTCCTTTTCACCGAATTGAATATCATTCATAAAAGAATTGAAAAGCATATAACATAAATTAGAAAATCATGACACATAACACCATGATTTTTGGTCACCCAGAAATCCTTGGTTAGAGGAAAACAATGCAGTGGGGATGACACCTACAATCCTTCACTTTTGCAGAATAAAGCTTGCTCGGTTAGAGCTACACTGTTAGCTACTTTTGGTAGCTTACCCTATTAGGAGTATTATACTCGTTCAAGTGTACAAAAGACTTATTCAATATACTTGGTTAAAGGATTTTACAATCTCTCATCTAAGAGATGTACCTGGTTAGAGGATTTACAAAATAAGAGCTGTTAGGGCCTACCCACTAAGTGAGATTTATAATCTCCTAACTAATACAAAAAATTATTACAAAAATGTCTGCAAGTATGCATCAACCTTAATGCCATTCAAACTCATTATGCTCTGCAAGTGCATTACCTCTTTCCGCACTTGATAACTTACCTCTTTCCGCACTTGATAACTTATCTGTTCTGCATCCTATAGTTTCTTCATTCTATCTTTAGCTCTATCGCTATAACTGCTTGTCTCTCTGTGTAATATTTTACTTCTTCTTTGTCTCTATATGTTATTCATCATGCCACTGTAATCTTCATGTTTTATTCATTTTATATGATCTTAAGGTGGTTAACCTAATTTGATCCTTCTCCTTTTGCGGCGGAGGTAAGGTGGTGCAAGGTTGGTTTCATTCCCAATGCATTTATTGTTCTTGAATATTATAGGTTGAATTGCCTCATGATCATGTGTAATCATATTGGTGCAATCCCAATGTTCAACCTAACTTCTATCTTGAACACTGTGAAAGTATTCCCGCTCGGCTTCCAGGTTTGGTGTATTCAAATTTGAATTGTTATGTCGGCTCTGGTGTGTTCAGTAATGTGCTTTGATCTTGCTCGATGACTAACTCTTCTTAGTGACTAACTCTGCTATGTGTCTTGGTGACTAACTCTACTCTGTGTCTCGGTGACTAACTCTTCTTGGTAACTAACTCTTCTTAACTTGGTAACTTGCTACTGCTCGGTGCTCGATTGCATTGATACTTTGCTTTACTGACTATCTGCCTTAGTGTTGCGTGCTAAAAATTAGTCGCACTTCTATGAGTCATTATATCCAATATTGCTCAAGAATGAGGTCTCAAATGGTGACTCATAGCTCTCTATTCATGGAGTGCAAGGGTTTGTAATGGAGGCCCTCAGATTGACCTAGTTTGTGCCCATGCAAGTACACCATAAAACAAGAGATTCAAAGAGGAAAAGCAAGAATGCTAGTTTCCATGATGACCAAATATGCATGCAAATGAGAATGAAAACTATTCTATATGATAACAATGCATGATTATTCTATGAAAGGAAATACAAATGCAAGATTAATCTATGAAAGGAAACATGAATCTAATCTAATATACAAGTACAAAATTAATCTAAATGGATCGCCATGAGGCATGAAAGAAGAAGACAAGAAAAGAGAAGTTGCAATATCCAAGCTCAAGTGCTCAAATTCTCCTCCAAAATTGCTCTCCAAACCTGCAGCATAACAATAGCATAAAAATTCTATATCTCTCTGATTTGATCCCTAAAATGAGAAGGAGAGCACTCCTTATAAAGGAAAGTGTGGAGATGAATGCATCCTCAAGAGCAATGTGGGATAAATCCCTAAAGAGGCAAGTAAGAGGAAAAAAACCCACCACTTAGGAATACATGTGGAGAAAAAGGAGTTTTATTTAATTTTTATTTGGTTTATTTCCTTTTTCATCAAAAAGAGAGCTTTAAGTGGGGATTTTATTTATTTAATTAAAGAAGGATTTTCTTTCAATTAAATAAGATTATTTTATTTAATTAAAATAGAGATTTTAATTAAATAAG
>MU228051.1:1757261-1771070 GCA_018584345.1 Thuja plicata | reverse complement strand
AATTAAAATAGAGATTTTAATTAAATAAGATAATATTATTTAATTAAAAGAAAGATTTTAATTAAATAAGATAAGATCATTTAA
The DNA here is from genome assembly GCA_018584345.1 of Thuja plicata. Classification (NCBI taxonomy): domain Eukaryota; kingdom Viridiplantae; phylum Streptophyta; class Pinopsida; order Cupressales; family Cupressaceae; genus Thuja; species Thuja plicata. The sequence goes on along the minus strand of MU228051.1, from coordinate 1,770,986 downwards.
TTAAAAGATTTATTTTAATTAAATAAGATTATTTCATTTAATTTAAAAGGGATGTTTTCTTTTAATTAAATAAGATTATTGATGAAATGATTAAACCTTAGGAAATATTGAAATAATTGAATTAATTATGATTTGATCAAGGAAATTGATTTAAATTGAAAATGTTGCAAAGCATTGATTCATAAAATTGATAAATAGATAAATTGAAGAATGGGGGCCCATAGTCTAGGCAACCATTTTAGGGTGCATACATTTGCCCCTCTTTGACTAATGTGTGATCTTTATGGGAACACATGTAGTCAAAGAATGTAGTTGAAGTGTGAGATCAATTTGGGATCACAAAACAACCCAGATGTGTGATCTTTATGGGAACACATCAGGACAAAGATAAGCAGATTGAAAAAGACAAGGTCAACACCCCTGTAAATAGTTAATTGACATGTCCAAAATAAGAATCTCAAGCAAGGTTGCCCCAAATTGAATTTTGATAGGTACTGCCCCCTCGTGATCAAAATTGAAATGAGATAGAGGAGAAACAACAAATTGATAAATTTGATCAAATCAAACTAAAGATAAGGTTTTTGATGTAAGATGAAAGATATAAGGATCACAGAACCAAGGTAGATCATTAAGCATGAAATATTATCCCCCAAGGTTGAATTAGAAGAAAATAAGTGGGGTGAAAGAAAATGGAAGATAGAAGTTTGGAAGAGATGGAAAGAAATAGAGAGAAGAAAGAGAATTTGCCTTAAGAGAGAGAATGCCCCAAAATCAATCAATTATTTAAGAAAGAAAATTTTGATTGAGATCACGAAAGAAGATAAGGAAATGAAGATGAGAACGTGATCACAGTTGGTTAAAAGTCCACAAGAAAGATGAAGGAAAAACCCCCTCAAACTCATAATGCAGCCTAAACATGCAAACTAACATGAGGTCTAACAATGCAAGCTACATGAAAATTGAACAACAACGCTGATCACAAGGCATTCAAGGAACCTTTGCCCAAGTATGAAAAGGGGGAAACCTATAAAACTAAGAATGGAAAAGCTGAGATCAACTATACTTACACAGATGTGGAGAATCCCATCAACATGCTTGAATTTGTGGAAGAAAATGTTAATATGATGAGTGGAAGAGATCCTTATGGTTATGACTTAGATAAGGACTCTCCTCCTATTTTTGATAAGGAACCTGTTGTGTTGCTAAGGGGTCCCAACTCTAGAAGTTTGTCTCAAGCCCTTAATGCTATTACCCGAAGTCAAGGTCCTGTTGTCATTAGAGGACCCAATTCAAGCTAATCCAATAAACCTAAACAAGTGATGTCCAAGCCTGTCACCTTGAAACCAGCTGTTAGACCTAAATCAAACTACAATCTTGTTGATCGGTTACAAAGAACCCCCACTCAGATTTTGATCTTTGAGCTCTTAGAGTTGTCTCCAAGACATAAACAAATCCTTGAGGATGCTTTGCGCATGACAAATGTCCCCAACAACTTAGATATTGATCAATTCTAGAATATGGTTAATCACATTGCTACCCATCATTACCTTACATTTTCAGAAGATGATGACAAAGATTTGAGCCATCCACATAACCTTGCCCTTCATATTGAGGTCATGATCCATAGAACCTATGTTAGGCGTGTATTGATAGATGGGGGTGCTGGGCTTAATATATGTTCTTTTAGTCTTTTGAAAGAATTGGGTTATTCTGAAGAAGTTATCAATACCAGAAAAAGGATTACTATCAAGGCCTATGATGAGGCAGAAATAAGTTCCAAGGGGTTGGCCGTCCTTCCTATTAGGATTGGCCTTGTTCAAAAGGATATTTTATTTCAAATAGTTTATGCTGGATCCCTTGCGTATAATATCTTACTTGGTAGACCATGGATTCATGACATGCAAGCAATGACGTCTACCTACCATCAATGTGTTAAGTTCCCCTACAATGGAATAAAGATTTCTATACTTGGGGATAATACTTTATCTATTAATTCAATTTTAGCAGGGGCTCATGTTCCCCTCAATAGAGAAGCATAAGATTTTGGTGCTACCTTAGATGAATGCAAAGATAGATTTAAATCAGTAGACCTTGGTATGGGAGGGTATCAACTCAACTCCCTCACAACATTGCCAGTTTCACCTAGGTCTTATGGAAAACCTTCAAAAGAAAAGAAACCTTCCTCTTCAACTATGACTTTATTTGGCAAATTTGTAGAATCATCAGTGCCTATTCAAGATGAGAAAGAGGAAACATTTGTTAGAGATTGGATCTATAGAGAAGAGAAATATATGCACAATGAGAACTTCTCTCCTTCTCCTAAAGCTTATGGAAGAGGTTATACCTTTGTCAAGAAGATGGGCTATCCTAGATATAGCCCTCTTAATAACAATTTGGATGGTAGGTCTGAACCTCTTGATCATGCTAAATTTGGACGCAAGTCTAAGAAGCCAGTTGGCCTAGGATTTGAAAATTGCAACAAGCGTACTAATCAACTCTTTGAAAAGTTGGATAGTGAGGATGAACCAAAGTATGTACCTAATTTGACAAATCAACAGGATATGTGTGAAGATTGGGTCCGTTCCACTAATCTCCTTTGGGGAGATTCAAATATTTTAATCACCTGTGTATCAGTTGCAACTTTAGAACAAGAGTCAGATATAGAAGGTCCTTTGAGAGAGTGTCAGCGTAAGAATCTTGTTCGTTTAATGGAAAGAGAAAGTGCTAATTTTGATGAAACTGGACCTTCTACATCATGATTTCCCAAGCCTTCATGGTGTAAGCATCCTAGTGGTAGTTCAGATACAAGTTCTAATGAGTATGAATGGGACTCTTTTTCAGAGCCTTTAACAGTTGATAGAGATATTGATGTTGTTCACACTTTTAGTTCTCAACTTGGGGTAGCCAATGAGTCACGTGTAGGATTAGAGGTTTTGAACCCACATGTTGCCTTAGTGGATGATTCTTCACTTGTTAAGATGAATCCTAATTTGGGTTGCTTAGAGGGATACTTGACGGACTCTGACTCTTCAATCACCAATGATAATATCATTCATATTTATAGCCTTGAACCATTTGTTGAATTGCCTCTTGTTCATCCCGACCTTATTGATTGGTCCCAACACTATCAAGACACTGAGCTTTTAACATTCCAAAATGATTATGAGATAGATTGTTACCTAAATGCCATTAAACCCATAGTCTCTTCCACCAGTGAATCGGCTACTAGTATGACAAAACCAGACATCAATTGCCTTAGTCACAAGATAAAAAAAAGAAAATCAAAAGAATAGATGTTCTAATGGAAAAAACCATTGTGTGGCGGTGTCAGAACCAAAAAAAGTAAAAATAAATGACATATCCAAGGGTGAAAACCTCTCTAAGGCGCCTACGGATGAGGTACTTGATCATCTCCCCAGCTATTTTCAAGATCGATCTTCAGTGCTTATTGAGCCAACACAAGCATTTAATTTGGGTACAGATGAGACTCCACAAATAGTACACTTGGCTGAGTCCTTGTCACCAATAGAAAAAGAAGCTTACATTAAGTTCTTACAGAAGAAGAAAATTAATTTTGCATGGACTTATTCAGATATGCCAGGATTGGACATAAATATTATCATGCATCACTTATCTATAGCTCCAAATGTCAAACCAGTTAAACAGAAATTGAGAAAGATGCATCCTCACATAGCTCTCCTAGTTAAAGAAGAATTAGACAAACTCCTTGGTGCAAAATTTATCAGAGCTATTGCCTATGCTGAATGGATATCAAACGTTGTACCAGTTTCCAAACATGACAAATCCATTCGATTTTGCACAAATTTTAGAGATTTTAATAGAGCATACCCAAAGGATGACTTTCCACTCCCCAATATAGACTTGATAGTGGATATGACTGTGGGTTATGAGATTTATTCTTTGATGGATGATTTTTTCTGGGTACAATCAAATTAAGATATCTCCTGAAGATCAAGAATAGACTGCATTCACTTGTGCATGGGGTACCTATTATTGGAACATTATGCCTTTTGGATTGAAAAATGCAGGAGCTACCTATCAACAAGCTATGCCAACTATTTTTCATGACATGATGCATAAAAACATAGAAGATTATGTGGATGAAACCTTGGCCAAGTCTAAACAAAGAGATACACACTTAGATAATTTGGAAGTCATTCTAGATCGCATGGAACAATTTCAGCTAAGGTTAAATCCTAAAAAGTGTGCATTTGGAGTCACCTCTGGAAAACTACTTGGATTCATCATTTCAGAAAAAGGAATAGAGGTGGACCCTGAAAAAGTTCAAGCAATCATAGATATGCCACCTCCTAAAAACATTAGTCAAATGGGGAGTCTGCAAGGACATCTTCAATCTATAAGGAGATTTATTTCACAATCGGCAGATAGAGCTCAACCTTTCAATAAGAACTTACATAAAGGAGTCAAATGTTTTTAGAATGAGGATTTTCAAAAGAGCATAGATCAAATCAATAAGTACTTGGCAAATCCTCCTATTTTAATGCCTCCTATCCTAGGGAAACCACTTATTTTATACATTTCAGTGACAAAATATTCCTTGGGGGCATTACTGGCTCAACTCGATGAAAATGGGAAAGAAAGAGCAATATACTACATTAGCCGTACTCTTGTTTCATATGAGGTTAACTATACTAGCATTGAGAAATCTTGCCTTGCTGTTGTGTTTGCTTCCCAAAAGTTGTGACATTACATGCTTGCACACACTATACACTTCATAGCAAAAATAGATCCACTCAAGTATTTGCTAAGTAAGGCTGCCCTCACAGGTAGACTTTCTAAATGGATGATGATACTTTTAGAGTTTGACATAGAGTACGTTGAGCATAAAGCAATCAAAGGAAAAGCTATAGTAGATCAAATGGCTGATTTTCCATTGCAAGATAATGCACCTATTCAAGTTGACTTCCCATACGAGAATCTTATGTATATGACTAAAAGAACATGGAGGATGTTCTTTGACAGATCTTTTATGTAAAATGGTTCAGGAGTTGGTGTGTTGTTTGTTTCTCCTCATGGGTACATGATTCCTAAGTCTTACAAATTATTGTTCCCATGTACAAACAACATTGCTGAGTATGAAGCTTTAACAAATGGACTCAAGATGGCCATAGAATGGAGAATTACAGAGTTACACATCTATGGGGATTCACAACTGATAATCAACCAAGTTAATGATGAATATCAAACAAAACATGAGAAAATGGTACCTTACAAGAAAATGGTTGATTCCTTGAAGAGATACTTCACATTTGTCACATTTCAACAAATCCCTAGAGCAGAAAATAATGCAGTTGATGCTATGGCTATAGTTGCTTCACTCCTTCAGTTAGAGCAACATAAATCAAGATTTGAATTCCTGGTGGAAGAACTACATCACCCTATCTTTGACTCCCAAGAAAGCCATGCTATTTGTACCCTTGTTGGTCACGAGTTATCCCATTATGGTGCCATTTATTCATACCTTCATGATGACATTATACTTGAAACCTTTAACCGATCTGAACGCCGAAACCTTACCCAAAATGCCTCTCGCCATTCCCTTATCGCTGGTTTGTATAAGAGGGGTCTAGATGGGACACTTCTTAGATGCTTAGAAAAGGAAGAATTTGACCAAGCATTAGTTGACATTCATGAGGGCATCTGTGGGGGACACTCCAATGGTCTTTCCATGGCCCAAAGGTTTCTTAGGGCTGGGTACTATTGGCCCATGATGTAGATTGATGCAGTAGCTTTTGCAAAGTCATGTGAAAAGTGTCAAAAACATGGTAACCTGATACATGCTCCATGCAGGGAGCTCATTCCTTCTATATCTCATTGGCCATTTCAGCACCGGGCCTTTGATCTTGTTGGGCAGATTCATCCCAACTCATCAGGTGGACACAATTTTATCATTACTGTTACTGATTACTTCACTAAATGGGTAGAAACTGTCCCACTTTTTGTTGCCTCAGGCAAGACAATCTCTCTATTTATTTTGAACCATATCATCTGTCGATATGGAGTGCCTTCCAAGATTATCACTGATAATGAAGGCCAGTTTAAAAATAAGGACCTTAAACAACTCTACAAGAAATTCAAGATTAAACAACATTGGTCCTCCATTTACTTCCTGCAAGGAAAAGGTCAAGCAAAGGCATCAAACAAGACCATTCTTAAAATCTTGCATAGAACAGTCTGTAAGAATGGTACAGATTGCCATTTACAGATAAATCCAACTTTGTGGGCCTATAGAATGAGTATTCATACTCCTACTGGGAAAACTCCTTTCGCCTTTGCATATGGCGCAGAAGTAGTGTTACCTTTGGAGGATGAGATTCCTTCACTTCGAGTTTCTCTCTATGGTCTAGTTATAGATGAAGACTACCGTGCCATGAGCCTTCAAGAGTTAGAACTTCTAGATGAGAAACATCAAGCATCATTTGACCACATGAGGGTCTATCAAAAGTGCGTATCCAAAGCCTTCAACAAAAAGGTTTGCCCTAGAGAATTCCAAGTAGGAGATCTTGTCGTACGTGAAAATTATAAGAATCAATAGAATAGAGATCAAAAGGCCAAATTTAAACCTAATTGGCTTGGACCTTACATTATTACAACATCTTTTGGGACAAGTGCTTATTTATTATCTATAGAAAAGGGAGAACAACTCCCTGATCCTATCAATGTCTTGCACCTGAAGAAGTTCTATCCATGATGCCCGTTCTATCTGGGGGCATTCCTTTGTACATAATTATTGATCCTAAAAAAATTAAAAAAAATGATATATTGTCAAAAATTCTAAAAATTAGAAAATGTCCTGAAAAATGATTATCTTAGTGAAAACCTAGCAATAGGAACTTTGATGTATCTTCAAAAAAATTATATATTCCAAAAATATAAAAAAATCAAAAAATTAAAAAAAAAAAAATGTGCCTTGGTGAAAACCTGGAAACAGGCGCCTTGGTAGCAAAAATTCAAAAAAATTATAAAAAGTTCTGAAAAAAAGAAGGAAAAAAATAAAAAAAATGAAAGAGAAAAAATTGTAATAAAATTCAAGTGGTGAAAACCTAGAAACGGGCACTACTTGAGGCCTTTGCACCCCTGTTTCTTAGTGCATGTCCACGACACTTAGCCTTTCTCCATCATGCCTTGTCCTTGTTGACTTCATCTGGAATTGGTCTTTGTCTTTGTCTAGGGGGCATAACTGTGTTAGCTTTGGTCTCTTGAATGCGTTAGTCTTTAGGACATCTCACAAACGGTGTTTTTCAACACCACCCCAACTGTATTTTTTAATACAACCCTTGACATCCAGTGTTTTTCAACACTTATCAGTTTGGTCTTACCCCATTTTTTCATGTGGTCTTACCTGCTTGCAAGCATTCAATCCTTATCCTTGGAACTCAGTATCAGTTAACACACTTAAATTTTTTAAAAACAACACTTAATGCTTGAGCTATGTCATGATATTTTCTTTGTGTGCTGATTGTTATTGATTTTAGTTGAGTGTCCTTGTCTAATAAGTCTCTCTAGGATGCATAGCTAGAGGACTTGGGGCATGGGGCATGTTTTTATTTGCTTCCTGCATTATGCTTAACTATTTTTTTTTGCACAACCGTTCTGTTGGTCATCCTGGCCTCTATGCCTTGATGCAAGCATGGTTTTGCTACATTAAATTGGGTAAGCTAACACAACAGTCATCTTGACCTTTATGTCTTTGATGCTTATGTTAGAATATTTCCACATTCCAATCCAATATCAATCACATTCATATCTTCATAGTTGCACTTGTGACTAGTGATGATTGTGTGATTTTTCGATGTCCGCTAATAATGGCCCAATGATGAAAATAAGTTCCTTAACATTCTCTAATGAATGATGAACACAAAGTCCTATGTTACAATTGCTCTATTGCAAGTACACCTTTGCATTTTCATGTAGCTTGCATTGTTAGACTTCATGTTAATTTGCATTTTTAGGCTGCATTATGAATTTGTGAGGGTTTCCTTCATCTTTTTTGTGGACCTTTAATCAATTGTGATCACATTTTGATCTTCATTTCCTTATCTTCTTTCGTGATCTCAACCAAAATTATCTATCTTAAACAGTTGATTGATTTTGGGGCATTCTCTTTCTTAAGGCAAATTCTCTTTCTTCTCTCCATTTCTTTCCACCTCTTCCAAACTTCTATCTTCCAATCACTTTCACTTCTTCTTCTTCTTCTTCTTCTTCTTCTTCTTCTTCTTCTTCTTCTTCTAATTCAACCACGGGGCATAATATTTCATGCTTGATGATCTACCTTGGTTCTGTGATCTTTATATCTTTCATCTTATATCAAGAACCTTATCTTTAGTTCGATTTGATCAAATTTATCAATTTGTTATTTCTCCTCTATCTCATTTTGATTTCAATCACGAGGGGGCAGTACCTATCAAACTTCAATCCTTGATTTAGCTTTATCAATCATATCAACCTTGCTTGAGATTCTTATCTCGGACATGTCAATTACTTATTTACAAGGGTGTTGACCTTGTCTTTTTCAACTTGCTTATCTTTGTTCTGATGTCAATTACTTATTTACAATGATGTTAATGTCTGTGTTGTTTTGTGATCCCAAATTGATCTCACACTTCAACTGCATTCTTTAACCACATGTGTTCTGAGAACGATCACACATTAGTCAAAGAGGGGCAAATGTATTCACCCTAAAATGGTTGCCTAGACTTTGGGCCTCATTTTATCAATTTATCAAATTCCTAAATCAATGCTTTGCAACATTTTCAATTCAAATCAATTTCCTTGATCAAATTGTAATTAATTCAATTATTCCAATATTTCCTAAGGTTTGATCATTTTTATTTAATTAAAAGATTTAATCTCCCTTTTAATTAAATTCATCTTATTTAATTAAATTAAATTCCTCCCATTTAATTAAATAAAATTCTTCTAATTTATTTAATTATAAAGAAAACCCCTCTTTTAATTAAATAAATAAAAATCCCCACTTAAAGCACTTTATTTGATGAAAAAGAAAATAAATTAAATGAAAATAAATAAAGTTCCTTTTTCTACACATCTTCCTAAGTGGTGGGATTTTTGCCTCTTAATCATAGCCTTTGATTTTGCCTCTTAATCTCTACCGTCCATTTCTCTTTATAAGGAAACCTCTCATTCTCATTTGAGGAATAAAGATTTTATGCTATAGTTATGCTGCAAGTTTGGAGAGCAATTTTGGAGGAGAATTTAAGCACTTTGGCTCGGATATTGCAACTTCTCTCTTGTTGTCTTCTTCTTCTTGCATCCATGGCTACTGATGTAGATTAGATTCATATTTCCTTTCATAGATTAATATTGCATCCATATTTTCTTTCATAGAATAATCATGCATTGTTATCATTTAGATAAATTTCCTTTCATGCATTGCAATCATATAGAATAGATTTCATTTTCATGCATTGAATCTCTCATTTCATGGTGTACTTGCATGGGCACTAACTAGGTCAATGTGAGGGCCTCCATTTCAAACCCTTGCACTCCATGACTAGGGAGCTATGATCAATATTTGAGGCCTCATTCTTGAGCAACCTTGGATGGAATGATTCATAGAAGTGTGACACATTTTCATCACACACACACCTCCGACGGAAAAATTGTATCCGGATCCTGAAAGTTTACTGAAAAGGGTATCCGAATTTGGCCTGCAACTCCTGAAACAATGACTATAGATATCTAAAAAAGGGTGTTTTAGGATGGCTATATAGGGTTTTTCCTTAGTCAAACCCCCATTTTTGTGTTTTCCACCTCCACGAATAGCCAAATGTAATAGAATGTATGTATGTGTTGCTCGTAGGAAGAGCTTTGAATGTGCAATGCCAAGATCTAATCCTCTAGATTGAATCCCTAGCATGAATTGAAATGAGAGATCAATTCATAGATTTGAATATGATAAAGAAAGCATACCAAGCCCCCAAGGCTAAATTAATCCTATAAAACTCACAATCCGTAGTTGCTACCCCATGATTGTATCCTTTGAACGCTTGAATGTTGAAAGTAGTAGATCAATGAAGAAGGAAGGCTTTGAAGAGTTCTTTTATTTCTTTAATGAAGATCCACAATGGTTTGTCCATAAAAATGCTTGATTGTATCAAGGCATCATCATATCTTGTCCTCCTATATCATCCTCTTGCATTCTTGCATCATCATCATGTCATAATTTTAATTTCATCGTTGCATCATCTCACAATTTCGTTTCATGAAGAATGAAGGAAAAAGAGAGTGCTTATATAGAGATCTCAAGGTAAGCCTCCTAGAAAAATCCAAGGACCCATAGTTCAAATTTCACCTTGAATAATGGTCCAATCAAAATGACCAACCAAGGAGGGGATTCATTAATTAAAATTTTGGAGAAAACACTTCCTCATTCGGATCTAGGGACCTATCTTTAAGTTTAGGACCCCGATATGATCTAGATCTGAAAGCGGGGACCAAAACCTAACAGAGATCAAGGTTGACCTCGACCCTGACCTGAGGTTTCATGCAGGTCACCTTAAGAAGTCTGTGAGATTCCTAGGTCAGCCGGGGACCTAGGAAGGTGAGAAAACATATCAGAATGATGAGAATAGGCACAGAGGCCTAGAAAGAGTGTGATGAAGATTAGGAGGTCTAATACATAGGTCTTACCTAGAAAATAGATTCATGGAGAAGGAAACTAAGGAGAATCCACATTATCCTAACCCTAATTTCACTTAGAAATGCAAAATCAAGTGCAGATGCATCCTAAATGAAAATCTAAGATGCAAGTGCATTAAATGAGGGTGCTAAACCTACCAAAATGGAAGTGCTTCCATTTTAAGGCAATACATTTAGCCCCCACTTTAGCTTAGATATGACACTACATGAATATGCAAGCTAAAGTAAGAAAATATAATGGAATAAAAAGGATATAGCCAAGTCCTCAACATAGAGATCCTACAAGAAATCGTTAGTACCCGCAACCTGCAGCACACAAGGTTAATAAAAATCCATAGAGAACCTAAGGCTTACTAAGATGAATTTGAGAAGTACATAAAGCCCCTAATGCCCCCTATTTTGGCTTACTAATTCTGAAAGGTGAAACAAGGTGATAAGGATATACTTATACACTGGATATGCTATTTATTGAAAAGTCCTTTTCTAAACTAGTTATAAGGATTCCTAACCTTCCTACACATATTCAAGGAGTTAGGTATCTAAATCATTATTACAACACCACTAATGACACTAAAAATGAAGCTACCAAACTCAAGTTATGATGAAAAGAGTGAATGTATATCTAAATGAATATGAAGGAAAAATTGAATTTAACCTAAGTAAATTCAAACAAAACCCTAATAAAACCCTAATTTCTAGCTATACATAAGAGAAGAAATCACTTACCTCATCATTCTTACCATTTGCAGAGTCTAGGAGAAGAAGCAGAATGCCGAAGAGAGAACTTCAAGTGAATCACATGGAGATCCTTAGAGAGTGCCTGGCTAGCAGACAACCACTTCCTGAGGTGAGTTCATCATTTTGATATTAGTGTTCATAAAATTCATGTTTTCATAGGTAAGGTCAACCTTGAACCTTTAATATTGACCCTGACCCAGTTATGTCGACCTTGACCCTTTAAGGTTGACATCAACTGGGAAGGTCTCATCCTTTCTGGGGATAAGGTTGACCTTGACCCAGAAAGGTTGATCTTGACCCAAAAAGGTTGACCTTGAACTGGTCAAGTGAGTGTTAAAGTTGTATGATAATAGAGTTTTGATATGATGTTGTTTGTGCTGACAGGATCTTGTCTGTCTTCGAGAGCACCCCTTCGGAGGGCCATTGCTGACTATCAGAGAGAACTTGTCTGAGCTACATCAGGATGAGATACAACTATTGAGAGATATAGGAATATACTAGGTAGAAGTCCTACCATAGATGAGGCTTCATCGAGCCATGATATTAACTATGATAGAGAGGTGGGATGAGGACACTTGTTCCTTCCATCTTCCCTCGGGAGAGATCACAATTACAATGGAGGAATCCTATTACTTCCAGTCTGAGGTGAGCCTATTAGATAAAGAGTGCTATGGGGTTCTAATGAGATCCTCTCATATGGGGAGTATTGTTTAGGACGAGTACCATAGATGAGGACCTGAGCATATCAGATCGGTCTATCAACCATCTTCGTAGGCCCGACAACTTTGATAAAGAGAGTGATGCTATGTATACTCTCTTTGGTTGTAGTACCCAACAAAGGGTACAATCTTCTCATCACCATTCACCCATCTCATACATAGGATGGAGAGTGACAAGAATATATTTTCATTGGGCCACAACATGCTAGCCTATCTCTACCATTAGTTGTGTCAGTTAGTGAGATACCAGTGGGAGAGTCTCACAGCATGCACATTTTTACAGGTTTGGATGTTTGAGAACTACGTATGTACATGACCACAGGGTGTTCTAGTGATGGTAGATGTGAGCACATCGAGAGCCTTTTCCTACCCACTGGTAGATATCTAGTAGTACAGAGATATCCTTTATTGGAGGGTACACCTAGACTATGTACCAGGTATTGATGTGATATGGAGACTATACTGTCGAATGATAGAATGGCCAGATACATGGCACTAGCTGGGATACTCATAGCAGCATAAGTTGCTATAGGTTCATAGCAGTCACATAGTGATGCCGTATTACTATGACAGAGTGATGAGATAGTTTGGTCTTACACAGGGGGTCCCTAGAGCAGTACCTTGATATGTACACCTGACCATATACTATCAGAGACCCGATGCTATACATCGACCATCAGTAGTAGATATTGTAGATAGTGATACAAATGAGAGAGAGGATATAAAGGTAGCCCCTAATGTGGCCTATTTAGGCAGCAACAAGGACTATATCAAATATTGGAGTCTGCAGGGAACCCACCCCATCTTCCCTGATGACTATCCCATAGGTGATCCAAGCCTTTCAGAGAGGACACACTAAGATAGTGGCATACCAAAGGAGGAGGAGGATCAAAAAGATAAGGATCCCACCTCCAAGGGAGATCATATGGAGGAGTATAGAGCAGAGGATAGAGCAGACATGATGCCCCCAGATGATGGTACCGGTGCGGATGAGCCTTTTGTCCATGCCACACCACTGATATCACGATGACCTCCACGCTCCCATAAAGAGACACCACCTTTGAGACCTAGATGTAGAGAGTGTGGAGAGAGTATTCACTCCATGCCCCCACCATCTAGATCCTTTGGTGACACTCAAAAGGGAGATCCAGGTATGAAACATGTATTATACTTGAATATTTAACCAAATATTTGAAAAATAATACTAAGAGATAAATATTTTTGAATTCTGCAGCTAACATAGTGGAATGGAGGAGCTTTGTATCCGAGATCTTGAAGGATACATGTATATCCTACTGACTACTAGATAGCGAGTGAGAGTCCCTCATTGGTCACAGAGATCTTGACATGCATGTCGACATCTTTGCTTATGTCCAGCGAGAGCTGAGGTTATGTAGAGAGAGAGGAAAAATTGATGGCTGACCTACAGAGAGATCAGGAGTGTACATATGAGGTTAGCATGTCAAGGAGCCACACACAAACTACCATACCAAGATCCTCAACCTCACATCATAGACCATAGAGAGCTAGGAGCCATCGATCCTCAGAGCGTAGAGACAAAGAT
>MU228051.1:1725248-1757084 GCA_018584345.1 Thuja plicata | reverse complement strand
TATATATATATATATGAAACACTTTCTTTGCACAATTAGTTATTTGATTGATTACTATATTTTCATCAATACATAAAACTTAACAGAAAGAAAGAATGAAAATGTGTATGAATGTATTCAAATATGATCTACTAAAATCACATAACTTATAAAAAAAACATAACTTTTTTATAAGGGATACATAAATACACAAATAAAGAATGACGTATTAAGGATAATAACATTTGAGATGCATAATATTAATAGGTTCCTTAAAAGGCACACCATCCATATCAGCAATTTAAGAGCACCTGAACCAAAGTCCTCAATTACAAAAAAGGTCCAAGACAATTAGGGCTAAACTTTCCTTTTTCACCGGGTAAAGCATTCACATTTCTTTGGTTTTCATACAAGACTAAATCACTTACTGAGAATGATCGTTCAATCACCTTATGATTATACTATTTCTGAAGTGATTTATGATAAGCCTTTATATGTTCCAAAGCGTTTATCCGTTGTTCATCCAACATTTCCAATTCCTGTAATCGTTGTTCACAAAAAGTATCCTTGTCGATTATCCCATGAAACAAAACATGTAAAGAGGGTATTTCTAATTACAACGACATAATAGCATCAGTACCATAGACAATATTATAAGGAGAAGTACCCATTGCAGTACAAACACTAGTCCTATAAGCCTATAAAGCATAGGTAAGTTGGGTATGCCAATCTTTCGTATGCTTATTAACCATTTTCCTTAAGATTTATTCGATAACCTTATTCGATGCTTCAAATTGAACATTAGATTGAGGATAATAAGGAGTAGAAAATATATGCTGAATGGGATATTTATCCAATAATTTTGGGACTTCTTTATTTTTGAAAGAAGTGCCGTTATCAGAAATTATCATTGAAGGAATACCAAATCATGCTATAATATTATTAAGGATGAAATCACAAATAAAATCCACAGTAGTAGAACAAAGGGGAATAACTTCCACCCACTTCGTAAAGTTATCTGTAGCCGTCAAGATGTAGGTATTTCCTTGAGAAGAAGCCGGTGAGATTTTTCCAATAAGATCAAAACCCCAAATACTAAAGGCCATGAAACAACTTGATTACGAAGCTCACGAGCAGGAGCATGAATCAAATTAATATGTTGCTGACACTGAGGACACTTCTTAACAAACATGAAAGAATCTTCTTACATTTTTTTCCAATAATATCTCATTCTAAGGAGTCTTTCGACTAAAGAATTCCCACCAAAATGTCCCCCACAAGAACCAGAATGAGCTTCTGTTAAAGCTATCAGAATTTTGGTTATACCAAGACATCTTAATAGCAAACCATTATAAGATTGTTTTTAAAGTGTATCTCCTATAATGATATAACGTGTTGCAAGCTTCCTAATATGATTACACGTGTTCCTTGTTGCTGATTAAGGAAAAGTACCATATTTCAAAAAAAGAAAGGTATGAGAATACCATTCATCCAAATGCAAATTGAAACAATCAGAGGTAACCTTATTATAAATTGTAGGGTGTTTAAGAGTATGTATAGTGAATTCAAATTCTTCAGCATTATTCTCAAGACAAACCAAAGAAGCTGCGCTTGCCATGGTGTTCGCATGTCGATTATCTTTCCTATGTAAGGTTTGAATTGTATAGGAAGAGAATTGTGAAAGAATATCGAGAGACAAATATCTATATTGTGTCATTTTATCATTCTTAGTTTTATAACCTCCCTTGATTTGTTCCACAATCAATTGTGAATCCCCATAAATTTCCAAGTTCTAAATATTAAGTGATGAAGCTGCTCGTAAGCCAGCTATAAGAGCTTCATACTCCGCAATATTGTTAGTACAAGGAAAGGTCAATTTATATGACATAGGGATCGGTTTATTTGTAGGAGGGACCAAGATAATGCCAACACCAGATGTTGTCTTACATATAGAGCCATCAAGATATAATTCCCAAACATCATCTTGTTTAATAGCTAGAATATTCTCATTAGGGAATTCTATTGAAGTAAAACATGTATCGGAATGAGGACAAGGAGCTTTAGCTAAATAATCAGTTAAATCTTTTCCTTTAATTGATTTTTGGGAAATGAAATTAAGGTCAAATTCCGTAAGTAACATCACCCACTTTGCAAGACAGCCAGAGAGATCAGTCTTAGAGAAAAGGTGTTTCAAAGGATCAAATTTAACAATCACATTGACTTCAACATTCAATAGGTAATGCCTGAGTTTTTGACAAGCATAAACTAAAGCCAAGCATTGTATTTCCAAATCAGTATATCTCATTTCATAATCAAGTAAAGTACAACTAATTTAGTACACTGATATTTCCTTACCTTCATTATCATGCTGATCCAACAACGCAGTCACTGCATTCGGAGTAGCTGAAGTATACAAATAAAAGGGTTTATCAAATTGAGTGGGTTGAAAAATAGGAGGATTAGTGAGATACTCCTTAAATTTCTCAAAGGATTATTTACATTACTCATTCCAAGAAAAAATTGTATCTTTTCTAAGCAAGGAAGTGAAATGAATAGTTCTATCAGCTAAGTTAGAAACAAAGTGATGAATAGCTTGAATTTTTCATTGTAAACTACGTAATTGAGAAATGTTCTTAGGAGGAGGCATGTTAACAATGACATCAATCTTTTCAGTATCAACCTCTATGCCTCGCTTAGAGATTATAAACCCTAATAATTTACCGAAATCAACCCCAAAGACACATTTCTTAGGATTCAATCTAATATTATAACTCCTAATCCTTTCAAATATTTTCCATAAAATAAAAACATGATCCTTTCTTTGAATAGATTTTGCCAAGATATCATCCACATAATCCTCCAGAATCTTATGAATGTAATCATGAAAAATCAAAGTCATAGCATGCTGATAATTTGCTCCCGCATTTCTTAATCCAAAAGGCATCATGACCCAAAAAATTGTTCCCCAAGGTGTTATAAATGCGGTCTTAAGTTGATCTTCTATAGGAATAAATATTTGATTATAACCCAAAAAACCATCCATAAAAGATAATAAAGCATGACCCACTGTTGAATCCACAATCATATCAATATTAGGTAACGAGAAATCATCTTTTAAGGATGCCTTATTTAGATCTCAAAAGTCAGCACACATCCTTATCTTATTTTATCCTTTTGAAACAACCACAATATTGGAAATCCACTTTGAGTAATCAATAGAGTGAATGAATACAACACCCAATAATTTTTCAATTTCAACCTTAACTAATAAGGCAATTCCTGGATTCATTTTTTGGATTTTCTATTTCACAGATTTAGCATTAGGTTTGAGAACAATATTATGAGTAACAATCTTAGGATCTATACCGGGCATATCCGAATATGTCCAAGAAAATATATCCTTATATTCAAGTAAAAGGGAAATCAACTAATCATGTTCATCCTGATTCAAAGATTTCCCAATTTTGATCATCTTATTAGAGTCATTCACATCCACTTGGACCTCAATAGTCTCAGTTATGAGAAAATTACTTTGCATTGGAGAATCCAATGGTAAAGGAGAAATACCTTGCTCATCATGTTATCCAAAATAGGCTTCATTATTCATACAATAGGGCTTCCTTCTTTTATGATGAAACATAGGTAGATCCTCATAAGCTCCTAAAAAATCTGCTAAGGCTTCATCCTTGGGAAAAACATCCAAGCTAGGTTTTTGATTCATGTCGAGGAGAAGCGGATTAACCAACTTCAAATATCCACCACAGATATGATTAACATTGAGAGGAAAAGCCGATGCTTGTTTATAAGGATTGAACCCTAAACCATATGTATAATCATAAATTTCATTATCTAAGGGTACTTGTATACCTTGTTCATATTTACCACATCCTTTCCCATTAAATCTTGATTTCTTGAGCAGATGATAATGAGAACCATACCTATCGGCCATATGAGATTGAGTCAAAGCAGTGGCATATGTGACGATGTCATATCAATCTGGTTTTATTTTTTCAATTGTTTCTTCAATTGAAGCAGCAACAAAATTACTTTTTAACTCCTTAGAAAGTGGGGAAGGAGTAAAAACTTGTTTTTCAAACCCACTTTGTTGTTTCATAAATTCTAGATTAGAAACTCTATATTCTTTTATAAAAGAAGGATTAAAGTCCAAAGTTCCCCAATCATCCCCAGTTAATGAAGAAGATGGAGTTTCAATTTTTTTAACCTTAGGTGGTTGCTCAAGTTCCTTACTAGGTTGTAGAGGTTTAGAAACCTTAGCATATTTCGCATTTAAGCGAGGATTCAGCGCATCATCCGCATGTAACGTATACATCAAATTTTTATAGATGAACCTAACCTTGCGATGGAGAGTAGAAGGAATTGCATGCATAGTATGTAACTGTATCATCTTAAAATGGAAGCACTTCCATTTTGATAGGCTTAGCACCCTCATTTAGTATGGTTGGCATATTAGATTTGCATCTGTGCTTGATTATACATGTATAGATGAAGTTAGGGTTAGGATCTTGTGGGTTCTCCTAGATTTCTCTCTCCATGGCTCTTCTCTCTAGGTAGGATCTATGTATTGGTCCTCTTGGGCCTCATTCTACTCTCTCTCTGGGCTTCTAGGCCTTCTTAAACACTCTGGCACATTCCCCTACCTTTCCAGGTCCCCGACTGATCTGGAAACCTTTTTGCAACTTCTTGGTGACCTACCTAAAATCTCAGGTCAGGGTCAAGGTCGACCCTGACCTAGGTTAGGGTTGAGGTCGAAATAGACCTTTTCCAGGTGGTGGTTCCCGGCTTTCAAATTTGGAGCTTATTGGGGCCTGGAACTTAAAATAGGTCCCCGGGTTCAGATGCAGAAGTGTTTTCTCCGATATTTGAATTAATATGTTTTCTCCTTAGTTGGAAAATGCGATTGGACCATGATTTGAGGTGAAATTTGAATTTGGATCTCTTGCATTGCCCTAGGAGGCCTATGTTGAAATATCTATATAAACACTCTCTTTTGCCTTCATTTGATCATGAAATGAAATCGGGAGATGACATGATGAAATGATGCAAAACAAGTAAGAGGATGATATAGAAGGACAAGTTAGGTGGACATATCATCATCTTCTATCAAGAATTTTGAAGGATAATCTATGGTGGATCTTCATTGAAGCAAGAAGGCTCTCTCTTTAGATCTACTATTTTCAACATTCAAGCATTCAAAGGACATTACCATGGGGTAGCAATTACGGATTGTGAGTTGATAAGAATACTTTAGCCTTGGGGGATTGGTATGCTTTCTTTGTCATATTCAAATCTATGCATTGCTTTCTCATTTTCATGTTATGTTAGGATTATTAATCTAGAAGATTAGATCTTGATATTGCATGTTTAACAAGCTCTCTTCAAGAGATCAATACACACACACATTACATTCTATATTCGGCTATTCATGGAGGTGGAGATCACCAAAATGTGGGTTTGACTAAGGAAAAACCCTATATAGCCACCCCAAAATCCCTCTTTTCAGATATTTGCAGGTGCTATTTTCAGGAGTTACAGGTGCAGAATAGCAAATCAGAGATCAGATCTAGATACCCTTTTCGATTTTCTTTCAGATGACACGAACAAAGTCACTTTTGGATCTGTGCAGGTTAGGGTTGAAATTATTGGGTCAGGGTTGACATTTATGGGTCAAGGTTGACCTTTTTCATAAGACAACATCAGAACAGAAAATGATTTCTGGGTTTTGTTCATCTCTGCGTCTTGGTTCTGTATCAACTGTCAGATTTTCTAGAAACTCAATACAGACCTCAGAAAATGAGTTTTTCAGATCTGCTATGTTATGAGGTAGGTATCTTGTCCATTTATTTCTTATGTGTTCCTCAAGCTATAATATCATAATAATTAAGTGTAAGAAAACATAAATTTGGCCTTAGGATCTCGCTTTACTATATTACATAAATCTTATTTAGGGAATCCTTCTTGTGTCAAATTTTACACCTTACAGTAACCAACGTATTCCTAAAAGAAGGTTATAATTGAGGGGTCCAGGAATAACATGAATAGGTGTATTGAGAATAACTAGATCAACCTTAATAGGTAGCATAATAATGTCCAAATTTTTCTTTGTGATATTATCAAATCCACGAATAGGGATATTATCTGGTTGTATAGTTGTAAGATTAGCCTTAATTACCTTAAGCATATCCATGCTACAAAAATTAAGACCAGATCCATTGTCGATTAATGTTCTACGAATGATACTTTGATTAATAGAAACAACAACCATAAGGGCATCATATTGATTCTGCACCTCAACAGACGGTAAATAATCACCGGTAAACACAGTAGGAGGTACAAAAGGCATAGTATGCATGCACTCCAGAAAGGAATTAATATTCTCTTGGCTAGGAGGTAGAGTAGGAAGAGTAGATAAAGCTTTTTGCAAGGCCTCATGATATGTTGGAGAAGTTTTAAGTGATTCCCATAAAGATATCTTAGCAGTAGTAGAACGTAATTGTTCAACTAATTCATACTCCTTGAAGGAAGAAGGTAACCTAGGTGCTTGAGGAAGCACGGGTTGATAAGGAGGTAAATTAGCTAGAACAATAGGTTGAGGATTATTTTGTGTGTGATAAGCATGTGAAACAGAATCCATGTTATCAAAGAAATCCAAAGGATCTCTAGGTTCACCCTTAATAGTTATTCGAGGACATCCTTTTACCATCAACAAAGGCTTAGGATATAACATTCTAGGTGCCTCAATGTTACAAATAGTAGAACATGAAGGTAACCATGCACACATCCTATGGTAAAGGTCAATTGGAGAGGTTGTGGAGGAGAATGAAATAGGAATAGGATCAATAGAGATCTCATTCGAACCATTTTCATTCTCACTTCCATGTACCTTATTAAGGGATCTATCATCTTTTGCAATAAAAGCCTCATCAAAGTACTCAAAACAAAAGTCATACATATTGAACACAAAGTAATACTACAAGCATGAAAATGTAAATGTTTTTGTATTTTCCAAGAAATTTTGTAATTTTTTTGAAATTTTGAAATATAAATGCAAGAGCGTAAAATAAATGCATGTAAGATATAAAATGTAAATCTAACACCAAAAAGAAAGAGTTCTCTATCGCGGGTTCACTAAAATGTAAAGGGTAAAAATGGATGTCTTTAAATAGGGTTTTGAACAATGGGGATTTGCACATAAAAGAGACCCTATGCCACATTTAACCACTTAAATTTAATTGTAATGATAAGGAATGTAAATCTAGAAATGTTTGCAAAGAATAATGGAGTAAACTACATACCTCATATCATAGAAGATCTGGAAATACCTGATTTATGATGCCTATGTTAGGTTTACAGATGATCTACAACCAGATCTGGAACAGAAATATAGAGACGAAGAAAACCCAGAAATCTTTTCCAAATCTGGCTTAGGTTGACTTTGACCCAAAATAGAATGTCGATCTTGACCCAGAACAAAATGTCGATCGCAACCCAGAAAAAAATGTCGATCTTGACCGAGAACAAAATGTCGATTCTGACCTAGAACATAATGTCGACCTTGACTTGCACAGCTCTGACATAAAATCTATTTCTGGATCCTGAAAGTTTACTGAAAATGGTATCTGAATCTGGCCTGCAACTCCCGAAACAACGACTGTAGATATTTGAAAAAGGGTGTTTTGGGGTGGCTATATAGGGTTTTTCCTTAGTCAAACCCCCATTTTGTTGTTTTCCACCTCCACAAATAGCCGGATTTAATAGAATGTATGTATGTGTTTCTCGTAGGAAGAGCTTTGAATGTGCAATGCCAAGATCTAATCCTCTAGATTAAAACCCTAGCATGAATTGAAATGAGAGAGAAATGCATAGATTTGAATATGATAAAGAAATCATACCAAGCCCCCAATGCTAAATTACTCCTATCAAACTCACAATCCATAGTTGCTACCCCATGATTGTATTCTTTGAACACTTGAATGTTGAAAGTAGTAGATCAATGAAGAAGGAAGGCTTTGAAGAATTCTTTTCTTTCTTTAATGAAGATCCACAATGGTTTGTCCACAAAAATTCTTGCTTGTATCAAGGCATCATAATATCTTGTCCTCCTATATCATCCCCTTGCATTCTTGCATCATCATCATGTCATAATCATAATTTCATCATTGCATCATCTCAAGATTTCGTTTCATGAAGAATGAAGGAAAAAGAGAGTGCTTATATAGATATCTCAAGGTAAGCCTCCTAGGGCAATTTAAGGACCCATAATTTGAATTTCACCTCAAATCATGGTCGAATCACAATGACCAACCAAGGAGGGGATGGATTGATTAAAATTTCAGAGAAAAAACTTCTGCATTCGGATATGGGGACCTATCTTTAAGTTTAGGACCCTGATATGAGCCAGATCTGAAAGCGGGGACCAAAACCTAATATAGGTCAAGGTCTACCTCAACCCTAACCTAGGTCATGGTCAAACTTGAACCTAACCTGAGGTTTTAGGCAGGTCACCTTAAGAAGTTTGTGAGATTCCTAGGTCAGTCGTGGACCTAGGAAGGTGAGAAAACATATCAGAATGCTGAGATGAGGCACAGAGGCCTAGAAGGAGTGTGATGAAGATTATGAGGGCCAATACATAGGTCCTACTTGAAAAATAGAGTCATGGAAAAGGAAACTAAGGAGAATCCATAGGATTCTAACCCTAATTTCACTTAGAAATGAAAAATCAAGTGCAGATGCATCCTAAATGCAAATCTAACATCCAAGTGCATTAAATGAGGGTGCTAAACCTACCAAAATGGAATTTCTTCCATTTTAAGATGATATACAATCATCAATGTCCTAGCACAATCAATAATAGATCTGTTTCTTCTCTTAGCAACCCCATTCTGTTGTGGTGTCCTCAGTGTTGACAACTGTCTCTTAACTCCATTCTCATTATAAAACAATGTAAACTCATCAGAAGTAAACTCACCTCCTCTATCAAATCTTATACATTTCAATTGTCTTCCAATTTCTTTTACAACTCGGGCCTTGTACCACTTAAACATTTGAAATGCATCATATTTTCCTTTTAAAACATTATAGACATCATTCTAGAATAATCATCCAAAAATAAAATAAAATATTTGTTTCCATAATAACTTTGAGTGCTCGTGGGTCCACATAAATCAATATACACTAAATCCAAAATTCCTTATATAACATAAGTATTGCTTGAAAAACTAGATTTAACCATCTTACCCATTTAAAATTCTCTACACAAAGCATTCTCAGGTTTCTCTAATCTTGGTAGTCCTCTCACTCTATTCTTCTTACTTAATTTAATTAATTTGTCAAAAGTAACATGACAAAGCCTTTTGTGCCATAACCAAAGATCTTCAACTTTAGCAAACATACAACTCTTCATAGAAGTATCAAGATAAAATAAATGACCTTTAGATTGTTCTCCAGTAGAAATCAGATTATCCTTCTTATCAAATACTTTCACCTTTCCATATTAAAATTCCAGTTAGTGACCTGTATTATTTAACTGTGCAACACTCAATAACTTATACTTTAATCCTTCAACCCAATAAACATCATCACATATTGTGTTA
The DNA here is from genome assembly GCA_018584345.1 of Thuja plicata. Lineage (NCBI taxonomy): Eukaryota > Viridiplantae > Streptophyta > Pinopsida > Cupressales > Cupressaceae > Thuja > Thuja plicata. The sequence goes on along the minus strand of MU228051.1, from coordinate 1,747,494 downwards.
TTCAATATAATTATATAACCTTTTCCTTTCACAAGATATGGAGCATCATTACCAAATCTAGCAATTCCTCCATCATGCTTTTCCAAGGAAATAAACTTCAGTGTATCACTAGTCATGTGATGTGAACAACCACTATCTATAATCCATGTTTCATTCTTAATTACTTGTGATATTAGGTCTCTTGGTTCTTCTTCATCAGAATAATCTTTAATAGCAACATAAACAACTTAGTTTCCAATCATCACTATCATCTGAATCATCATCACCTAGTCCTTCATTAGAAATATGACAAGATTTATTACATTTGTTTTTGTAGTCTTTGAATCTCTTGAATCTATTTTCTCTTTTCTTCTTATCTCTGTTATCTTTCTCAGGGCAGTTAGATGGAAAATGACCAATTTTGTCATAATTAAAACATTTCAAGGGTAACTTACCTCGGTATTTTCCTTTTCCTCTTTGTATCCTTCTAGCCAACAAAGCTTCAAATTCTCTCTCATTCTCATCACATTCAGTAAATAACTCTTCAAGACCTTCAGTACAACAATAAAATCTCTCACTAGCACTGCTCCAATATCCATCTCTAGCTGTAACTTCCCTAGCTTTTACAATATTTAAGGTAAACTTAAATACACATTCAATCTTAGATGTAGCAGGAAAACTATTGTCAAAACCATTTAACTCAAATGCAGTTAACTTACCAATAGTAGCATCCAGTGAAACAATATTCATCTGGGGAGTAGGTCTTAGCTCTTGTATAGCAGATACACAAATAACATAACTTGATAGCAGGGTTTTCAACATCTTTCTTGTAACATCATCCTCTATTATGATTCCACCAGCTCCTCTGATAGAATTAACAATATCCTTAAGTCTTGTACTATACTGTATTATGTTCTCTCCTTCTTTCATCCTCATAGAGTCAAATTTACCTCTCAAACTTTCTACTTTATCCTTTTGAACATGCTGATCTCCACCATAGGTTAAAATAATCTTATCCCACATTTTTTTAGAAGTAGTACATCCATCAATTTCATCATATTCTTGGTCGATAAGTGTAGAAGCAATCTCAATAATAACTTGTATGTGTTCTTGTTTCTATCTTTTCTCACTGATAGTCAAAGGTGCAGTAGTCGATGCTACATATTCATTATCAAGAAAATGAATTCCATATAATCCTACTCCAGACACATGCAACCTCATTCTACTTTTCCATGTGTAGAAATGATCCCTATTAAGCTTTGATGCTTCCCTCTTATACATCTTTAGATCTTAACTCAAGTCATTTTAAACATATCACTTCGGAGTAACTAGCTCTGATACCAATTTTTGGTCCACTGAGAGGGGGGGGGGGGGTGAATCAGACAAAATCAAATCTAAATACTTCAAACTCAACTCATTGATTCACTAAGTAACACTGAATATAAGAATAATCGATTCACCAAATAACTTAATAACTTAAACAACCATACATCTCATAATATGTAAATCAATCATTCAAACTCATTAACATCATATTAACATAGTTGACACCAGATTTAACTCAGTTGACACCAAATTTAACGAGGAAACCCAATTTGGGAAAAACCTCTATGGGGATTGTGACCCACAATAAAAATTGTACCCTTTTGAAGTACGCTCAGTTAAGAACTTATCCTATTAAAAATTACAAACACATATGATAAATGTGACCTTGTCAGGGGATTTACCTCAGATATGTTAAGATCTTCACCCTATTAGGAGTGACCTTGTTATAAGTCTTTAAACGCTCTTTTGGAATGTCACCTACTTCTAGGATTTACAAATAGGACGGTTAAATCCACTCAGTTAAGAGATTTCTCTGTTACAAATACTCATAAGCAACAATAAAACTTTGATCTGTAAATATAACAACTACCTTTTCTTGTGTTAGATCCTTTATGCTCAATTGAATACTGGCATCACATGCTCCATTTATCTCTTTCTTAGACTGTAGATTCTTCAATCTTTGTTTCTTTGTCCCGCTTGGTAAATGTTGTTCTTCAGCTTCTTCTCCTCTGTTCAATTCGTCAACATATTTGTATTCATATCTCTCTCTGTTTGTTCTCATTATTATATAGAAATAATTTTTCCTCTTAATCTCCTTAATTAGATTTTCCATCATTTGCACTCTGTCGTTTGATCATCTTCTTCATAAATCTCAACTCAGTAAACCATTTTACTTTTACCTTGAAACTTGAATTTTTCTTGGAACTCTCATAATCAGGTTTAACCACTTGGTCTTTGCCTTAGATCTTCTCATTGAATTTTCACATTTGTAGATCTTATAAAATACTTCATTTAATTTATATCCTCATCCAACTCATCATCGCTTCACATTAAATTCTATCTTATCATCATTTACAATCAATATCCTGTACTCGGTAAAATTTGCTTTGCAACTTGATAACTGTCTTCAATCACTGATCGTTGTCTAACTCATCTTCGGTGCTTGGTTCTTGTCTTTCAATCAGTGTTCGGTAACTGTGACCGACTTACATAACTCTATTTACTGACTAAGTCTATCTAGCTCGGTAAAGTAACTCTTTTAGTCATAACTTAACCCTTTGCAATTTATGACTTAATCAACCAATTGTACTGATTCGATAACATCAAATATATAGTAGCAAACAACTATATCACCATTACTTCATCATTGTCTGATATGTATTTTTCACCCATTTAACTTCTCCTCTTAAGATATGGTAACATAATAAAAATCAATTAATCAATTGCTTGACATCAATGAAAAACAAAAACTAATCTAACCATTTCTACAATCATGATACTGAGTATCACTCGGTCTTCATCATCTCCATCAGATCTTTATCAGTTGATTAAAAATGTTTGCGCAGATTGTTGTTTCCTACCCAGAATTGGTATCTGTGTTCTATTATTAAAAATTTTCAGTTTCCTACAAGATTTTGTGTTACTGATTTATCTGGTTTTTTTAGCACCCCAGATCTGAAGATTGACTTTTATTATTATTATTGATAAGATTGACTTTAAAAACTACTAACATTTTGAATTGCATGATGTGTAATGAAGGCATAAACTTTAAACTACTAATAGTTGGTCTTGCAGGACCTTAGTAGAAGACTTTGAAAATATTATACTACTCAATTTGTTCTTTTCAGGTTACCTAGGAGATACGAATAAATATTGTGTCTACATTAAGTGATTTCTTAGGCATTTGAATAAAGGTTTACTTGTAGTTATTTGTTAAGTGATAGGGGAGTATGCTCTTGTCTTTATAATGCAATCTAAAACCTAGACTCATTTGATATCTCACTTAGAAAGGAACCTTGGGAATGCATTACTTGATGTGCTTGTGAGAAAACAACATGGATAGGAGATTATGCTCTTTTCCCTAGTGGAAAATAAAAAATCTAGAATCTTAAGTTTCCAATCCATTTCATTTATTGCACTACCTTTAGTGAGTCTGCCAGTTGAGGAAAAAATCTCTCGGGAATGACTCGAGTGGGAACAAGACCAAAGCCAACCTCTTCCAAGCCACTATAATCAAACAATTCTTTGAGATTAAAGTCTTGGAAGATGGGTGCATTTCTTAATAGGGATATAGGCCTTAATCATAATTGCATGACTATGAAGGGTGTATTCAAATAGATGCACTTACTAAACACCTTAGTGTAGAAGCTACTCATTCACCCCCAAAAGTGTGATAATATAAGTGCAAGGATGATAATAACCTCCCCAAGACACTCTCCATATCATGCCTTCCTGAGCGTTTGGATATCATGCCTTCTTGGGCATTTGGAGTCGGCTAATACAACATTTTTAACCCATTGCATGGTTAGCAGTGGCCGTATTCTTATTATCTCTTGAAGTGTACCTAAATTTACGAGCAAATGTTTTCATGCTATGCCAATTATTTAGGTTAGGAACAACTTGACTATCTTCGTTGTTACTTGACTGCAATATACATATCTTGAAGATACATTATTTGATATCAGGTTCACTATCACTATTGTTTGGATCCTGAAAGGTTGCTTTGTCCCTTGAAAAACTATTTTTAGACACATGATTGTTATTTTACTTATTCCTTGAATGCTTCAAAACTAGTTCTTTCCATTGAACAGAATGACCTAGATTCAGACTAGACCAATCCAATCGATCAAATTCATCAAAACAATAAAAAAACTCTTTGGAATCAAACTTGTTGGTATTTGATTGAGACTGTTGGTATTATAGATTGCTAAATATTGTGCTGCAGTGATAAGGAGTCATTTATATTGTTGTCAGTACAATGCAACTATGTGAATACAAGTCATAATATACAACAAGTAAAGTGAAGGTATAATTGGTAAGAAGGTATACTAAAATTTGGTTAAGTCCAGAAGATTGGTAGACTGTGAAAACATCAATTTGGTGAAGGTCATGGTATAGAGATAATTATGTTGAGCAGTCACAAATAAAGATTCAAAAATCTCACATTACAATATGGTTCCAACCACAACATATTTTGTTGAGCGGTGATAAAGTTTTGAGTGACACAGACATTGAGATAGGTAGAAATTTTATGTTCTTGATCAACCGATCAGTAGATCACAGATTGGTGAGTGGTAAAGTGTATGCGATCATTTATACTTATATGATGACATGGAATAAAGGTTATACATCTAATATATTGGTATTTACATGATCGATACAATCATTTAAGATAGATTTAAGGGATTACATTGGAGAAGTAAAAATGTGTTATTTATCTTGGAGATATGAACTTGTAGATCTTGTCTTGACCTAGCATGGTAATGGTAAAACATTTTTATCATCAAGATTATCAATTATACACATGGTGCTACCGGAGTAAATCAATTTGAAGATAATTTTCAGGTCAGTGCAAGTTGTTTATTTAAGGAAACAAAGAGAGTAACTAAAAAAAGTTGTTGCTATTGCTGAAGTTATTTTGGGTGATTAGAGTTTTATGATTTCAAGTTTAAGTTACAATAAGAGAGCAGAGAGAAGTTATAGAGTACATAGGTACATAGTATGAAGAGCTTATAGGATCTGTTAAGTAATCAATGCTACATTCAAATCATTTATCTTGTTTCCTTCCTAACAGTTGCAGTAGGTCAAATCCTTTAATTGGGTGAACTCTAACAAGTTCTTTTTGTAAATCCTTTAACATGGTGACTTCTTTATTGAGGTTTTAAATCCTCTAGCAAGGTAGATCATACCTGATCTTATTTTACTCCTAAAAGTGTACTAGTCACTTCTAATAGGATGAACCCTTAGAAAGGGTATTGTAGCTCCTAACATGACAAACTCATATACTGCAGTTATTGGGCTTGTGGGTGTCATCCCCACAGTGGGTTTTTTCCCCTCTTATAAGGGTTTCCATATGAAAATTATTATGTTATGTGTGTGAAATTTTTTGATGGTTGTTATTACTGTTTCATTCATATTTGCATCAGTTACTTGCTTTATAGGTTTGGAAAACACTACAATAGTTATTTTGTTCAGTGGTTGAACTAGTTCAATATCTGTTTGTATTGATTCACCCCCCTCTCACAATTGGTATAATAGATTAGGTCCTTTTGGTGATAAGTATAACAACTTAGGGTAAATATAAATTATCATGGGGAGTATAGGTATGAGATTCAACTTGATAATGCAAACAAGATGACCAGGGAGATAAAGGAAAATCTGAGACATTCTCTTACAAAGAGGAGAGAACTTGCTGATCAATTGAGTGAAAGTCAAGACTACATATAACAACTATCTGAGGGAAGTACATCTGAAGAATCTAAAGAAGTAGTAGAAAATATGTTAGAAAAGAACAAGAAGATTAAATAACATATGGATAATCTGAAAAGAGAACTAGAAAGTCAGTCTATCAAGATGTGTGAAGACCTGGAAGAGAAAAGGAGTGCAATAGCTGCCAAGAAAGCTGCTGATGATGCCCTAAAAGAAAAAAAGTGAAGAACTATTCAAAATAAGACAACAATATACCCTATATCATAGTAAAATTCAAGATAATATTATATATAACTTTCAATTATTAACTAAGAATGAAATATTGAGGAAGATGGATGAGTCATTGAGGAAAGAACTAGAAATTGAGAAATAAGCAAATGAAAAACTGAGAAGATACAATGAAAGCTCACAGAAGCTTGATGATCAAATGAAGTGTCAAACAAGACACAAAGATACAAATGATATAGGTTATTAAAGAAAAGGAACATTCAAATTTGGAGAGTCCTCTAATGCTGAATCTAAGGAGGCACAAAAATATCGGAAGGTTGATCCAATCAAATTAGGTAAGAAACCTAACAAACCTACTTGCTATAAATGTGGAAAGTTTGGTCATACTGTAAATGTGTGTAGAAGCATACCAATGTATATACCCTAATATTTTAATGGTTATTATTACAATTGTCACAAGTATGGTCATGCTACATATGAGTGTAGATCTAGCAGTAGCTCTAGTAGTGGTAACTTTGATGGATACTATTTTTCATGCAAGAAGTATGGACACAAAGCTGAAAATTGTAGGTTAAGAGTATAAGCACCTAGGTCACCTATTCCATAGGTGAATACTATTAGAAGGGAAAGGCAATTCAACACTACATCTATTGTATGTGGTAACTATGGACACCTTTCAATGAATTGCAGAATGAGAACTATGAGAGGTAATACTGGTCATTGGAAATTAACCGTTAAAACATGTTTTGTCTATCATAAGATAGGTCATATAGAAAAAGACTATTGGTTTAAGAATCAATCACCTCATCAGACTAAAGATGAAAAAGGAAAGTAGGTTGATAATATTGATGAAGTTAGAAGTGATATTAAGAAGACTTGAGTGAAGAAAGGTGAACTAAATTCCTCTGAGTTGACTGAGAAATCCACAAGTTCAGGAAATGTGGAGGTTCCATCAGTAAACTAAGCATATTATTTTCTTAGGGGCAACACTTAAAATACAAATCCATTACTGATCCCATAAAATAAAAGAATGGTAAATGTCTATATGCATGTAATGGTGTAAGTTTCTATGATTTTGTATTATGAGATTGTGTATGGACCGCACTAAGATTTCAAGGTCAAATATCTATTTGAGAGTGGTTATTACTATTGGTTGAGCACCAACTAGTGGTTAAGTGTTAACTGGTGGCATTCCACTATTCCTACCATTGATGTATGCAATGTATATTTCTCTAGCGGTATATAGAGGGAAAAAGTAACTTCTTTTCACACTTTTCACTTTCACTTGAAGAATTAGAAGAGCTATCTTGAGCTACTGTGTCAAAAAAGATACTTTTGTGATTAAGATCTAGTGATTATTTCATATCGAGCCTTCGTGGAAGTCTAATATGTGTAGTGTAGAATATCATTTCAGTTGGTGGTCAGAATTGTGTGTTTTTGCAGTTGGTCGTAATGGAAAAGAACGTTAATAAACCTGTTCTTGTGAACATTTCTGAGGAATCTCGACCCATATTTAAACTGCATTCAAGAAAAGTGGCTGAGATAGATATATCTGGTGCCCTATCCCATATTCTTCATGGTGTGATGTTGATTGAAGATGTTCATTCTTATATTTATTGTAGAATAAAAAAATTGGGAGCTGAAGAAATCAAGAAAGAATACAAGGATCTATGTATCAATGGAAAGTTGAAAGTCAAGCAAAAACATCTATAGCAAAAGGGTTTGACTTATTCCATGAATATTCCCATAGAATTTCATCCTGATTGGATAAATTATGTGTTGAGAAGAGTGCATGATCAATTCATATGGTTGGATAGACTACACAAGATTTTGAAGACATAAGTTAGCAGAGTTACAAGATTTTGAGCACAAGGTTTGGAATGTACATTGAGAACGGTGACTACTCACTTGGTCACTGAAATTACTGAATCCAAACTAGATGGGAGAGAAATGACTATTGATCATATTGCAAATAAGGAAGTTCATTTCACATCCATGATGATAGGATACAAAGTTTATCAGTCAAGTGGAGTTAACAGTGTGCCTGGTGAAGCTATTCACACTGCCTATCAGATAGTGAAGGATAATTCAACATATGATCTAAGTGAGATGATAAGAAGCCATTTTATGGAAAAAATGGAAAGGATTAAGAGAGACAAGAGACAATCATTCAAGAATGGAGCTCTATTGGTATTTTTGTTTTTCTATGTTCGAAAGTTTTTTCCCGGTAAAGGAAATATTACATGGTCAAGGGACAAACTGGTAGTTATGTAAATAAGTGAATTCATAAAGGAACTAGGGAATAAATTCAATAAGGTTATGTGGGGTTATTTAAAAGATTTCCAATCTAGAATGCATAAACGAGAAAATATTCCAGCTAGCATTGTAGAGAAGTACAAGAGTGATATTTGTTTTCTTGTAGACACTGATTCATGTATTGTGCAAGTTGTGGAACCTAGGACATGTTGGATTCCTCCTATGGATTTTGAAGTTGAAAGTGATATAGTAACTTTTCATATTGATGAGTTGTTGTCAAAACCATTAGACAAAAAGGCGCAGAGATTTGGAACTCATGATGAAGCTATTTATAAAATTCAAAAGGAATTAAAGAAACCAGTCATTGGAAGAAAAACTAGAAGAGTGGTATCTAACCTAGAGAAGAATTTTGGAAGCAATGATGATGGAATATCTCGCACTATTGCAATCCTAACTAAAGGTAAGAGAAAACAAAGAAAACCAACTTCTAGTGAAGTTCAGTCTGAAAGGGAATCTTCAAGGAAGAAAATACGACACATTTCTACTCCAAAGATAATCTATAAGAGAAAGAGAAGTTTAACTGATGAAGAGGGGACAAGGTCTGATAAGGATACCTCTGAACAAAAGAAGAAAGGTGAAATAAATTTAGCCTCTTCTATTAATATTATTGTAAAAGGTATTGTTGACAATGGTAGACTTGATACTATTGGAAAAAGATACACCTTGGGGAGCACTTAAAATAAGAAGAAAATAGAAGATGCAATTATGTATCATTTTCATAAATTTTGCAAAATACCTTTGGAAATACATTCTTGCATCCCTAATGAGTTATATCAGGTAATTAATGCTAGATGGAGTGCTACATTATAGTTGGATAGAGAGATCATGGAAAGAGCACTTATTCAAGTTCAAGCTGAGTTGTGTGAAGAAGATGCTAAGATAATGATTACTGCTCACATGCATAAATTCAGTATTAAGAGCAGAGCATCTAGACTTCTAATTGATGACACACAGGGTGTACATGATGAAACTGTTGAGACATGGAGAGAACTGCTACAAATAAAGGCAATAACAACCCAAGAATAACAAGTTCATACAGAATCAAAAGAACCAATACAAGGAAATGACTCATTTTTTGTAGATTAGATAATTAGGAATACTGTTCTAGACATTCCTAACTTAGTGAAGGACATTGAAACACAAGATATCAGTACATCACAAACTGGTGGTGATGACACAACATGCAAGAAGGATTCATCATTTCCATTGGAACATATAGAAGAGATAATTTCTAAGAGGGAAGTGATGAATGCTGAAGAAAATAAGCAGGTGGAGACTCTAAAGAAGATAGAAATAGAACCCAAGACTACAAAGAAATTGAGCCTTGTAGTATTCAGTGCACATAAGAGGCATAAACCTATGAATATTTTTGAAGATGAAGAATAAATTTATGAAGAAGATTTACCAATCACACCGGTAGATATATCCAAACTGAAACCTAAGGAATTGATGAAACTTTTAGAATAATTAATGGTTCAGTCTGTAAGAAACAAGATGAAATCAAAGAAGAAGAAGACACGAGTATTAAGGAAAACTAGAGACATCCTTGATGAGTTAGTGCCTAAGGTGACATATTATAAAGATGACATGCCTATTGATCAGACGGACACACTTGTTAAGGATATTATACATCAGGGTCCAGACTTGCAGACAAATGCAGAGGAGAACTTAGAAAAGAAAATGAGAGGAAAGATGATGGAAAAGATTACTATAGACAAGATCAAATTGTCATACTTGATAGATGAAGTTAAGAGTATATTGAATGAGGCAAGTCAACTGATTATAAAACTATCAAGGTATTCAAACTTTGTTCAAGATTTGTAACAAAGAAGAGCTGAGGCTGAGAAGGAGTTGGAGAACTTAAGCGATCAACTTGATCCACTATCAAGTTCATTCACAACTTACAGTCATCAAGTCAAGAATATAAATAATAAGGTTAAGAAGATTAAAAGTGAGCAAGAGCAGAGATTGACGACTCTACTAGAACTTAAATCCACCTTATCTCCTACAATAGAAGTGATGCACCAAAATGTGAAAACAACAGAAGCTATATTTTCCTTGCCAGACATGAACACTTCAGATAGCATGGAAGAGCTATTCTCAAGTTTGAATGATAAAATTGTGGCTATGAAGTACTTGCAAAAGATATGAGAAATGAACTTGAGTTCGGCAAAGATTCACTTCAAGGTAATTTTTGACGGGATGTAAGCAAGATTTTGTATACATATATTCAAGTTTTTGGTATCTTTTTCATTGTTGTCAAAGAGGGAGTATATGAATGATTAAGTATATGTATGGGGGAGTATATGCATGTATGCAAAGTATGAGTATATGGAGTAGTAAGTTGATATTATGATTTCATGATTGTAAGCATATATTGGAGTTAGTATATGTTTGCCATTAATGCCAAAGGGGGAGACTGTTGGTATTTGATTGAGATTGTTGGTATTATAGATTGCTAATGATTGTGGTGCAGTGATAAGGAGTCATGTATATTGTTGTCATTGATGTCAACTAAGTTAGTACAATACAACTAAGTGAATACATGTCATAATATACAACATGTAAAGTGAAGGTATAATTGGTAAGAAGGTATACTGAAATTTGGTTAAGTCTAGAAGATCGGTAGACTGTGCAAACATTATTTTGGTGATGATCATGGTATAAACATAATCATGTGTAGCGGTTATAGATAAATATTCAAAAAGTTCACATTATAATATGGTTCCAACCATAACACATTTGGTTGAGTGATAAAGTTTTGAATGACACAAACATGTATAACTTTTATGTTCTTGATCAACCAGTCAGTAGATCACAGACCGCTAAGTGGAAAAGTGTATGAAATCATTTCTAATGATATGATGATGTGGAATAAAGGTTAAAAATCCAATGTATTGATATTTACACGATCAATTCAAGAATTTAAGATAGATTTATTGGATTGCATTGGAGAAGTAAAAATGTGTTAGTTATTTTGGAGATATAAACTTGGAGATCTTATCTTGACCTAACGCGGTCATGGTAAAACATTTTTCTCATCGAGATTATCAATTAGACACATGGTGTTGTCACGAGAAATCAACTTGAAGATCATTTTCAAGTTGGTGCAAGTTTTTTATTTAAGAAAACAGAGAGAGAGAGAGAGAGAGAGAGAGAGAGTAACTAAAAAAAGTTGTTGTTGAAGTTGTTTTGGGTAATTAGGGTTTTATGATTTCAAGCTGAAGTTGCAACCAGAGAGCATAGAGAAGTTACAACATATAGAGGTACAAATTATGAAGATCTTATAGGATCTATTAAGAAACCAGTGCTACATTCAAATCATTTATCTTGTTTCCTTCCTAACAGTTGTAGTAGGTCAAATCCCTTAACTGGGTGAACTCTAACAAGTTCTATTTGTAAATCCTTTAACATGGTGACTTCTTTATTGAGGTTTTAAATCCTCTAGCTAGGTAGATCATAGCTAATCTTATTGTACTCCTAATAGTGTACTAATCACTTTTAACAAGGCAAACCCTCAAAAAGGGTATTGTAGCTCCTAACAAGGAAAACTCATATAATGCAGTTATTAGGCTTGTGGGTGTCATCCCCACCATATTTTTTTTCCCTCTTACAAGGGTTTCCACGTGAAAATTACTGTGTTATGTGTGCAAAATTTGTGGATGCTTGTTATTACTGTTTCATTCATATTTGCATCAGTTACTTGATTTTATAGGTTTGGAAAGCATTATAGTAGTTATTTTGTTCAGTGGCTTAATTAATTCCATATCATGTTTATATTGATTCACCCCCTCTCAGTACCTATCATTCCCAACAAAACTATCATCTACAACCTAAGAATTTCATCTTTGTAATCAAATTGTCATCTCTGACCTAATACTGTCATCTCCACAAATTTTTGTATGCATTTGAGAACTGTCATCTCTGCTTAAAAACATAGAGCAATTAGACCTTGTCAAAACATCAGAAATCCAGTTTCTTACAAGACCTCAAAATCATTTGTTAAAAAACACAAATTTACCCAGTCAAAAAGAACATTCTCTTTGTGGGACATGACCGATTCAGGAAAGCATAAGAAAGTTAAACTCCCGGTTTCCCGTGTCTATAGAGAGAAGAAAGAAGCTGATATAAAAGCCAAAGAGAACCAACATATAATCAAATCAATTCAAAAATAAATCAAGGACATTGAGAAATTTGATGCCATCATCTTCAACGACAAGGTTTCCCGTATCATGGCAAAAAATCATGTGAATCATGCCTTTATTCATTTTGAGAGATATGATTAAATGAGCCTCATTATTGACCTTAGAACCTCAAATCAAATCAAAAATAAATTCATCACCTCCTTATCTTCACAAAATCAACATTTTCTCCCACTTTGATCCTCGGTGCAAAAATCAATCATCTTTGGACTGCAATCAAATCAAATATGATCTTTCATTCCTTCACCCTTCGTAGGTTGAAATTTTTTAATCAAAAGTGTTACACACCTTCACTTCTAGAAAACAAATTTTTATCGAGTTATTACTTGTAGAGAATTAATCTGTCTCAAGCAATTAATTCCATTAATCTTATCCTATTTTTCTTGGGATCATAAGTCTATCTTCAAGTAGAAGAAGATATTATCCAAATCAATCCCTTGTATTTGTCACTAGTACAAAAGCAACATGTGACTGAAAAAACCACTAAAAATTGTATATAAATGACTAAACTCAGTCATGTGACTATTAGTAGTTAATTTACAGTCATTTATAATGCGATTAAATTTACTACTAAACGATTTAGTCACATATTTAGTCACGGATTTAGTCACAAATTTAGTCATGAATTTAGTCATAGATTTAGTCGCGGATTTGGTCACAGATTTAGTCATTGATTTAGTCATTTATTTAGTCATATAATTAGTCATATATTTAGTCAATAATTTAGTCATATTAGGGCATGATAGAATCAAACCACCATCCTCCTTCTTGTAAAGCAGGTGCTCTTCCATTGAGCTAGTACCCTTTAAATAATAATCATACCATGTATACTAGTACTTTCCATTAAACATGATTTCAAGTTGTTCCATATATAGTTCAAGGGCAGAAAAGAAAATAGGACTATGATGATGAAAAAATAAGGTATTGTCATAAGTTTAGTCTTTCATCAATGTAAATTTATTATTTCCTAGATTGTATAAGTAATTGAACATGTAAATCCATTTATTGTGCAGATCATCAAAAGTTAGTCAGAGTGAAGAAATGAAATCAAACATCAAAGAGGAATATTGTGAAAGCAGATACCAAAGTACATGCTTTCTTTAAATATGGTGTTCATCGACATTTAGTGAATTTGAAAAAACCTAGATACAAAATATACAATATAGCTATTGTAGAAAAGTACCTTATTCCATAATTGCCAACAATTTTTGCTAAAATTATTCCTACATGCCATCTCCTAGATATTATTTGAAAGGACCACCAAAAATAGCATTAGAGATGAGTTTCAACCACAAATACAATTAATGAAAATTCTCTATCTCAACTGATAATAGATCTTTAAATGAAACCCTCTCTCATGTCTGAACCTATTTTCATTTTGTGAATTCAGATTCATCCATGTAAATGTGAAAATTTTGTTACAACACCAAGAATAGGTACAACTAGCAGTTGTACACTCATTTGTGTGCAATGGTGAGGTGATAGGGTTTTAGATTTTATCATTGACAAATTTCTAATTAGAAATAACAAGAGAAGAGGAAATGAAAGTAAAAAATACCCTTTCAATTAGATTTAAATCATTGTGATTGTCAACAGATTTAATGTAGCTTCAAGCTTGGAACTGCTATGCATGGCCATTAGACATTTTTTCAATGTAGCAACCATCATTGCAGAAAGAACAATACCAAGTATGTTGTAATGATTGTCAAATTATTAATTGAAGAATGTATAGAATAGAAGAAAATATAAACAAAATAAGTGATTGTTGAGTGTAGCTACATTGTCCAATCATCAGTAACGAATTCACAACACTTTCTAAAATGAAGGAAAATCCCTTCAAAAGGCCTGTTAAAATTCCAAGAATGATACATAGTAGGAAAGCAATCCAATCCTCACAACAAGTTTTATCCTGCAGATCCTACAACAACTCAGAATGTCTCACAGTTGCTGAGAACGGTTGTTCATTCCACCCCTCAAATCACAAAAAGATAATAAATACTATGAAAGCATCTGAATAGGAAAATAAATCCAATAACTTATGTGGAGATTGAGTGGAATATGGATTGTTCTAAATTATTAACATATTGAAAAAATATAATACCTTTTATTGATCCTTGCTACTGTATTGAGAGAAACACCGATAGATGCTATTCTAAGACATCAACATGAACTAATATTTGAAAAACCATTTACTTATTCAATGTTACCAAGTTATAAATCCCCTCCATTAAATTTGTTATTGCATTGAAAGAAAAAATGCACCTTTGTGCTACTCATATTTTTTCTTTTCTTTTTCTATTGACATGCCTTGTGTATGTTGTAGTGTTTGCACATGCAATATTAGTGCTGGACTGCAATGGACTAATAATATTAAATATAAGAAGAATGAAATCATCTCTCTATGCTAAACTAACAATAAAGATATAATAGAAACACATGCATTTAAAATATTAAACCATAACTTACCACACAAATACTCTTTACACACAGTAAAGAGAAATGACTATAAATTTGAAATAATATGATGTAGCTCTTAAAACTAAAACAAATATGTCTTTGGGCAACTCATAAAATAAAAAATCATGAAGTTTTTGTATCTCTTCCATTAAAACAAATGCTCATACATCATTTGTGACACTATCTTAATAAAGATTCAAATTTTCACTTAAATAGTATTTTAAATTCAATATTCTTTTTTGTATCAGCTGATATACATGTTGTCAATATTTTAAATTTCTTTTGTAATCAAGCCATCAAATTAAACGAATTGTCTTTAAATTCACACAATTGTAAGATGCCTCTCAACATAACAAATCGACTCATAAATTATGGGTATTCGCTTTAGCATGACCATAATTGTGGTGATACCTTGTTCAACATTGTAGGCCATAAGGCCACCAATGGTAGTCATACCCAACAAAGAGGCTTATGAAGAATATGTTTTTGTTTCTAATGACTACATCAGGAATGGTGCCTACAACTTTCCATTACTTGGTACTGGAGTTATATACTTCTACTAAAATTGTCCCTAAGTTTTTCATGCCAACCACCATGACTATATATTCTTCCATCTTATTCCCCACTGGGAAAATTACCTTGGCCATAATTTTACTCCCAAAAATATTTTGTGGCACCTTGGAATGCGTTTGGGCAAAATGATTTCAAACACCTATCATACAGCTCGGAGATGACTGACATACATTTGATTCATAATTTTTCAAAAGTGACAATATTTATAAATAGACATAAACAGATGTTGTGAAATATGAGAAGACAAATGCTCACTAATTATTGACAGAAATTCTAATTAACGATGTTGTAGAAACCCCCATTACCTTCTATGTCACTGATTTATTTTATTTTAAACAATTTTCTCAATAGCACAACGTGTTGCGAAAAACAAATCATAAATCATTCAGGTGGGTTCAATTCCTCTTCATCTGGGATTATCATTGGGGATCATGTGTGCTTCCATATCCCAATTTCGGGGCAGACCATCGCTGCTGACATATCACTAACAAAGAAGACATTTGTGAGAGAAATAAGAGCATTTGCTTCTGACAGAAGATTAGAGTAGATTTAGTTATTACAAATCATCTTTGGAATAGTAAGGACTTTACTAATGTGCAAGACATGGACATTGCACAAATTTCAACCTACTCTCTACACTATAGATTATTTGGTACTAATCTTGATACCCATTGTATATCAAAATCTAATAGTGCATTCCGGAATTACATAAAAGAATCTACAGATGGAACCCAATTGTGTTTGGCACCTATACTGAAACATAAATCAATAAAGAGATGCTTAAAATTTATAAGGACATATAAAAATAGTAGAAAAATTCAACTTGGGAAGAGATAAGTAGCTTATCTTATGGCAGCGCAGTAGATTCTAGAAGAGATTTATTAATGCATTATATTTGTGAAGAAGCTGATTGCACTCGTTGAGAAAACCAACATTGCAAATGAAGCTATCATCAAAGTAACCTGAAAAGGATAGCAATGAATTGTACTTACATGGACACCATTGCTACAATGAATAAGAGCTTGAGATCAATAGAATTAAAGGTAGCGAGAATCCAATGGAGGGTGTTAGGCTCAGTAGACCAACTAATTGAGGGGAAAATCCACAAGAAATCAAAGGTAATTCCATGTACATAGATTGATTTTTTAATGTTTTCATCTCTTCTTGACACCTCACATTCAGCAACATTGAAGTCCTCTTTCTCAATATTTGAATTTCCTCCCAATTAGTTCTTGCCATAATCATGGAAATGAAGACTCTATTCCTTTCTTGAAGCCAACCTACATATCACACCCGAATGCAACAATATGGATAGGTTCAGTTTTCCCACATCAAGAGATATGATGAACAACAATAATGAGTATTCTGTTCCTTGGACCAGGTTGAATCACCCACCAAAACATCCTCTGTCACTTATGCAAGAGGAACATCATCCAATCAGTGATGGGCATGCCTTGACTCCTTTTAACAATAAGGAGCATACAATAGATAAATCAAAGGTAAAAGTTGAGGAACTAGATCAAAATAGGGTTGCTTTAGACTAACAAATGGTACCTGGTGCATAATATATTTCACAGTGGTGGGGGTACTCCTGATTACTAGAATATAGGTTTATGGAAAGATCTCGTAGGCGCATCCACTAGCCTATTATTTTAACAGTACTCAGACAACCTCCATTGAAATTCAACAGAGTTGAGAATCTCATCAATAGTTCAACGTTGCCAAATTGGGTGAAGAATTTATAAGGCATGATATGAACAATATTTTTTTTTGAGAGGGCAGAGCCAGATTGACATCCAGACAATACAATTTTCTCTCTTTGAAGTTTTTTTCTTTCAAACCTTTGTAGCCTTCATCCAATTCAACATCTATAAATTAGGATTAGGATTTACTTTTAGTAGTTTTTTCTCATGTTATTGTGAGGATACAACTAAGACTTTAGATCTGATAGTGCTGGGCTAATTCATATTAACCCATCTAATTTAATTTTTTATGTTTTTGGGTGTTTTGCTACCATGGTTGTTATGTGAGAGCTCGTCCATTTTTTGCAGCTTCATGGAGGAAAATAACTTTAGTTGTATATATCAAGTATAGTGCATGTCTTTGCTAGGGGATCAATTTTAGATTGAGTGCTTCCTTAATATTTGTTTGGAATTTTTTATATGAATTAGATTGTCTATAAAGAGGATAAATTATAATCCTTTAAGAGTGTTGGCATGAATGTTAAGGCTGCCAACATTGATAGGTTTGTTAACAAAAGTTGCTTGATTTGTGTTGGGTATGTCTAGTACTAGAAACATAATTTGTTGTGTCATATATGAAGGATATATACAATTAGATTCTCTATAAAATATATTGGAAAAGGTATTCTATGAGAAAAATAGAAATAAAGCAGAAAAAAGAATTAGTCTAAGAATTGTTTTGAGAAAAATGTTATTTTATCCTTTTAAGTTGTATGGAAAACAATTGTCTGTTAGAGTAAAAAGGTATTTTCACTTATTAATTAAATCATTATTGATTTAATTATTAATAACATTTTAAAAGTTATTTTCACTTATTAATTAAATCATTATTGATTTAAATATTAAGTCACATTTTTATTTCTAGTTCACTTAAGCTAAACTTTAGGCATGCAATAATTAATTATTTTATTAATTATTCATACAACCTAGGTTGCTTCACCCTTCTTAGGGTTTTGATCTCCTTTATTAGGATTGATCACTTTGTAATTATCAATTCTTTTGTAATTCCCTCATTTCTCTCTTTGAATGAATATTTTTAATATTTCAGATCTATGTGAGTTTTGTTTCCATTCTTTGCATTTGTGACACGTATTTTGTTACAGGTGATCTTGGCTTATGAATTCTTTGAATTCTAACATGGTATCAGAGCCTTGCTAGAGTCGCTTGTTCTTACATTTTTTGAAGTTTTTTTGGAGCGCTGAGGTTTTCATTTTCTGAAGTTTTTGTTTGGATATGGAGGGGATATTTTATTTGGAGCACTTTGAGTACAAACGGACAACACGTATGTGCTCAAAATGCCCCAAAACCCCTATTTCCATATAAGACACATCAAATTTAGGCAAAGTTGCCATCTAAGGCAAATTCTTTTTGCACATGCCCATTTTTTGGGCACGAAAATCGAGATGCAATGGGAAAAGTAAAAAAAAGAAAATAATAATAATCATTTTTTTTATGGTGCCCGCAGGCCCCATGCCACACAGGCCCCACAGAGGCACACAAGCCATGGGCCCCAAGGGTCCCTGCAGGCCCCAAGGTTGTGGGCCCCCAAGGGACCACATAGGCCCCAAGGTCGGGGGCCCTAAGGGTCCCTGTAGGCCCCAAGGCCGCGGGTCCCAAGGGACTACGCTGGCCCCAAGGTCGCAGGCCCCATGGGAGCTACGTTGGCCCATGGCCGTGACCCCCAAAACAACTTTTTAAAATATTTTTTTAATTTTTTTTTCTTTAAATAAAAAAAGACATGCATTTTTAAAATCATTTTTTCATTAAAAAAAACAACTTTTTATTTCTGCCAAATTTGGCCGAAATTTTGGAGGTAGTCTAGATTTGGGGAAATTTCCAGTTTAGTAGGGCTATACCATTTTTAGTTGAGGCTTCATAAGGTTCACTTGGTTTTTGACCTCCTGGTGGTTTTTTGATCTCTTGGTGGTTTTTTGCTCATATCTTGAACAAACGGAGACATTTTTTTACCAAATGAGATATCATCAGAAAGATGGTTCTGAGCCTGACCTAATTTTCTAAGTTTTGTTTTCTGATTTTTCTATCTTGCTGAGTTTTTTTTCAGTCAAAGTCAGAGTTCCATTTTGCACTCCGGTCGCCATATCTTGCTCCTCTAGACTCCATTTTTAGATTTCTGCATGGCATTGGAAAGTTGGTTTTGTTCTCCTTCTCCTTTTATGGGTCTCACACTCATAATTTTCTCCTGGTATCTTTTATTCAAATTTTTTATTTTTTGCATTCTGGTGGATATCTTGGATTTTTCAAGTCTTGGGATCATTTCCTTTCTGGATATTATATAGATTTTTTTGTGTAGCATTTTTTTTTTACAAATGCACTAAAAAGTACCATCATTGCATGCTTGGGATCTTGCACATTTTGTGCCTATTTGTACTCGCACTAAATAATAAAGTGCCATGGGGGGGAGTTGATGTTTGCCTTATTTTCCATCTACCTTTTGTCAAGTGAGTGTTCCTTCCACGACATTATCCTCATGATGTGTGTTAAGAGAGTGATCCTTCTATGACACCATCATTTATATGTGTTTGTACTTTCTTCAACACTTTCTATGTTCTTGGTTCTTTTTCATGCATTTATTCTTGGCAGTCTGGTTTAGTGTACTTGTCATGTCTCTCCCTGCTCAATATTATGGGGGGTATCTCCTGTTGGTTCTTATGCTTACTTGGTTTGATGGAGTGAGCTATGTATTCAGTATTTGTTCCTATGTACTAGGCAGATACAGTGGCCAAGTACCTATGCATTTCGGTGAGATGGACTATTTACCATATGGGCACTCTTTCATTCCTATTTTGGAGGCAACCTTTCACCTTTGATTGATCAGCTCTTCAGACTTTGATTACAATCTTCTCTACCTGATCATGTTCTATTACAGTAGAGATTACAACAGTCTTTGACAGTGTTTGCAGCTTCATGCTTCAGAGGTGTTCTACATGTTCTTCTTTTGATCAACTCTTCAGACTTTGGTGTTTTTCCCATGTGTATCTTTGAGTTCTGATGTTTGTCTTATTTTCCATCCTAATTCAAGAAATGCCATTTTAGGGCACTCATGCAGATTACAGTCTTCTCTACATGATCTTTGTTCCTATTTTCTAGGACTTTCCCTAGTTTAGAGGCTTCTTTAGTCCTTCACTAGGATTCATCTCTTTTTGAAGAGGGGTTTTTCCCACTGGGTTTTCTCCTTTTCTCCTCTTTACAAAGATTTTTTTGTACTTGGATACCTGATCAGACCTTGTTGTCGAGACCCATTTCCTGCTTTCAGTAACTATTTCTAGGTTTTTAGCTTCTCCCTAAGTTTATTTTAAGGGGGGGTGTTAGAGTAAAAAGGTATTTTCACTTATTAATTAAATCACCTTTTCACTTATTAATTAAATCATTATTGATGTAATTATTAAGTCACATTTTATCTCTAGTTCACTTAAGCTAAACATTAGGCATGTAATAATTAATTCTTTTATTAATTATTCATGCAACCTAGGTTTCTCCACCCTTCTTAGGATTTTGATCTCCTTTATTAGGATTGATCACTTTGTAACTATCAATTCTTTTGTGATTCCCTCATTTCTCTCTCTGAATGAATATTTTTCATCTTTCAGATCTATGTGAGTTTTGTCTCCATTCTTTGCCTTTGTGACAAGTATTTTGCCGCAGGTGATCTTGGCTTATGAATTATTTGAATTCTAACATTGTCTAGTACCACGTAAGGCTACCATGATGAAGAGTTTTGAGAAAAACCCTTAATAAGAAAATGGTAAAATCAGTTTATTTTGTGGTTAGTTTTTCCAGAATGGCTGACAAAGAAGATTTATCTTTGTTGTGTATGATACTGACAAAGAGATGTTCTTAAGTACAAATTATTTTAAAAAAGTGAATGAAGTGGAGATTTATGTAAGATGTGATGAGGCATTGATTTGTTGTGTTTGTATCGACATGATAAATTATATCCAATTATTTTGAGCATATCTGCTGGGATAGCCATTGAATGGAAGGTTACCTTTTAATTTTTCAACTCAATAAATATCATTTTCTAACTTCTTTGCATAGTTTTCAATGTGGTTCTTTGTACAAATTGATAAAAACCATAGTAAGTTATTTCCAAAAGGAATTTTTATTGATATTTAATTAGTAATGCAAGGAAGAATAAAATTATTTTACGGAGAATCATTTAAACAACAAAAAGATTTCAAATTTGCACCACTTAACTTTAGCCCCAGAAAAATCCTATCCAATATATTATCCTCAAATATAAAATAGAGAAATGAACCTTGAAATTCACATAAATACCTAAATAACCCTTAAAAATAAAACACAAAAAATAAAATATTGTCATGAGAAGCATACCTTTTAATAGTCTCAAAAAATTGTTAGAGATTGCAATCTCAACTACCCAACACTACAGTCAGCATGAAATTCTTTGTATGTACATCCATATCTGCAGCCTTCTTAGAAGATGGAAAAGACCAATAAAATGCATCATAAATTAGTAAATAGATCATATATTGCTGGAAATCAAAAAATGGCAAGAAAACTTAATTTGATAAAGCTTAAAAATCCATCAGTCACATAACATTCCTCACCTAGATCATTTGCCATTGTTCTGTCAATTTTCCAAAAGAAACAAAATTAGAAATTCATCAAACTGTCATAATTATACCAAAAGCTAAGAAATGTAAGAGTAAGATTGTGAAGTGAATTTTGTGATCTATTTATCAACAAATTCTAATATATTGACACTAGAGCTTTAAAAAATAGTATGACATAAAGACTTGTGCTTTGTAAGACCATTAATGGTCTGAAGATTGTTAACCAGATGTGTAAAATCACAACACAAACAAAAGAAAATATTCAAATTGACAAATTAAAAACTAGTGGAGCTCAACTTACAACGAAAAAAGGCTAAATGGTAACTAGTTACTAATGTAAAATCAAATAGTAAGTTTTCTACTAGCTCTTAAATTAATAAAGCATAAATAAACATATATA
>MU228051.1:1670153-1720906 GCA_018584345.1 Thuja plicata | reverse complement strand
CATCAGACACATATGAAGGAAGCATTAAAAGTCTGAATGAAATCAATCAACATCTTGTTGGACAAGTGAAATCACTACAAATCGGTCAAGAGACACAGATGGTAAGGATTATCGTGGTTATGAACAATGCTAGAAAAGATGAGCAAGAAAGAACAATAGCTATTGATGACAGGAGGAAGATCACTGAAAAGCTACAAGAGAGAGAATCATAAATATAAAGACTTACTGAACATCATCATGAGATCATCAATCAAATTGTTCTTATGAGTCATGAGGAAAACTGAGTGAACATAAAACTCAATGGGAAATTGGAAGCTATTGGTGAGCTAAGGGAAGAAAATGAAAAACTAAAGCATGAAGTAAGGATTTAGCAACAACACAATGATATGATCAAGAGAGCTGAAGAAAGTACAAAAAGTATGGATGATTTTCTCGAAGGACAAAGAAGATTCAACAATAATATCGGTCTAGGGTATACCGAGAAGGGAAAATCATCACACCAAGTTGATCAAAAAGATGTCTACACAAATCCAAGGCCAAGGAAGTAGTCATGCAATCACTATGGAAAACCAGGCCACACATCAAATGTTTGCAGGAAAAAAGATAGAGGTATTCCTAAATCCACATCTACATTCATAGGAAATTGCTATAACTATAACAAGAGAGGATACAAAGCACATGAAAGCATATCTAAGGTGAAAAAACCAAAGAAGGAAACCTACATGGAAAAATATTTTCCTACTTGCAAAATGCATGGGCACACATCTCTTGAATGCAGTAAAAAGAAAAAGCAAGCATGGAAGCCAAAAGAACAAGAAAATGCTTATCAACCGAAAAGAGTTAGTAACTCATATGTTTGGGATTACAATACATGGACAAATAGCACAAAATTTGGTAGATATGGACACATAGCTACAAACTGCATGAGAAAATGGATAAGAAGGTCTAGAAACTGGACTAACCCTGGAATGTCATGCTTACACTATCATAGGATTGATCATCTAAGAAAGGACTGCAGAGACCGAGTAACAAAGACAAGCACTTTTTCCAATGGAAATACCATTGAAGATATCAAAAGAATGAGAAAAAATGTGGAGGAAAGCTACAAACATTGATGGTTCTAGACCAAGCAATACAATTGGGGACACCTTATCCAATGGATTTGGTGATATCACTACCCCCACCTAAGTAGAACAAGTAAGTATGAAACTACACTAGACTAAGTTATATTTTACATCATTTCCATTATACATTGATAAAATGGAAAACTAGCATGAATAAAGATGCACTATGGTATTACTTGTTATGAATTTGTGAATCCAATCATGTCGGTCAATACATGCCAAAAATCATCGGTGTACTTGTAAAAGATAAGTTGTTAATGTAAACCAAGCATCGTCGGTAATCATGTAAAAGAAAATAAGTCTTTTCTACATACCGAGCACCATTGGTAAACATGTGAAAGGTTAATTGAGTTGACACTTACCCCGAGCATCACATTGTAACCAAGAATTAAATTAGCATATTCCACAAATGACTCTATCTTCAAACACTGAGAAGTGGGTAAAGCATTAAACACACCACTTAGGGCATCATCTATAAAAAGGTGATGAAGAGCTCATTCATTCACAAGGTGATTAACAATGAATAGTAGAGCACATAGCGAAGAAAAATGACTAGATTGAAAAAGTGATTAACAAGAAAAT
This sequence comes from Thuja plicata, assembly GCA_018584345.1. NCBI lineage: Eukaryota > Viridiplantae > Streptophyta > Pinopsida > Cupressales > Cupressaceae > Thuja > Thuja plicata. The sequence continues at coordinate 1,719,200 of MU228051.1, read as the reverse complement.
TCATGACATTCAGACAAATACACAACATCTACAATAGATCAAGTGAGTATCTAAGACTCACCAAGCTCATAGTTTATTTACGGGAAAAGCCCTAATTTGTATAAACCATCGAAACCACATCTCGCATTTCCAAGATCAAGAATGCTAAGAATAAAAAGGTCAACCTAATAAAGAACGCTACGTGTGAAGAGCCTAAATACAAATTCTACCTAGAGGCTCAACTTGACTATGCTGGTGCATTTTCAAGCATACCACCTAGGGTTTTGCTGATCGAGGATGTCTGAGCGTATATCCACTGCAAAGTTGCAGAAATCAAAGATTTGGAAGTTGAGGAAGCTTATAAGAAGCTTTGCACAGACGGAAAAATCAAAGATGAACATAAACATATAGAGGTGAAAGGGATGAAAAATGCCCTAATGTTCCCAAAGGAGTTTAAAATTGAGTGGATCATGATAGTACTAAGCCAGGTACATGACTAAAAGATGTGGCTAGATGATCCAAAATAGATCACTAAGGATGTAATACACATAGTGACCGATTATCTAGTAACCAACAAGGAAAAAGCACTTAAACACCATTCTCACCCCAAGATTGAAAAGATCACAGGTGCAGAATGAGATGGGAGAGGATTGAAGGTAAACTCCACCAATCTAAAATTGAATTTTGATGCATGTGTATTGGGATATAAGATATTCCAAGCTAGCAGAATGAATAGTATTGCATGCGGAGCAGTAGACACTGCTCACAAGATTGTAAAGAAGGGTCTACAGTTGGATCTATCCAAGCTTCTACTGAAGCAATTGGAGGAAAACATGAGGACCATTAGATTAGAAAAATCTAATTCATGTAAGTTTGGTTCACTCCTCATGTGCATATTTTTCTACTTTCAAGAATTTTTCCCATCTGTCAGTAATGTCAACTGGGACACTACCTGACCAGTGACAATTCAAATTAGTGAATTCATTAAGTCACTAGGGGATAACTTTACATCAGTCATGGATGAATATTTCACCAGATTCAAGGATAAAATGCTAAAAAGGACAAGGATACCAGAACAACTGGTAGAACAATATAAAGATGATATTTGTTTCATGGTGGACACCGATACAAATTTGATCAAACCAGCTGTACTGAGGATAGCATGGTTAGTACCACTTGACTATGAAATAAACATAGATCAGGCCACAAATTATATTGAAGCATTATTGAATGAACCACTAGACAAATCATTACCAAGATTTGACACCTGTGAAGAAGCTAAGGCCACAATCAAAACATGCTTAGTTGTTAAGAAGATCGACCGGATGAAGACCAAAATGGTAAAGACACTTGAAAAGAAGCTTTCAGTTAATGAAGAAAATACATAACAACAAGAAGCCATCAAGGAAAAGTCACCCATCGGTGAAGGTGAACAAGTGAGTGATTCTGAATCAACAAAATTCACTACTATATCAAGAACAAGGAGTCAAACTACAAAAGAAGACTCACCACCGGTTAAGAAAGGACAAGTGAGGACTTATAAAATAAAGCCTCAAACTGGACAAACATCATAACCAAAGAGGAGAAGGAGATTAATCTGAATTAAGGAAGATAAGGAAAACACTGAATAAGATGAACAACCTGAAAAGCACAAGTTTCCTAAGACAATTGATGAGATTTATACATCAATAGTCATGACAGGTAGCATATCTGAACCTAAGATTTGGCAATAGCTAACTCTAAATCCCAAGGATTAGAGTAAGATAGAAGAAGCCATATTTTTTTTCAATCATTAAATGAAGTCAGCATTTCTAAATGGGATATTAGAAGAGGAAGTATATATTGAACAAGCTAATGGATTTGTTGACCCAAGAAAGAGGAACATGGTCTGCAAACTGCACAAGGCATTATATGGACTGAAACAAGCACCCAGAGCATGGTATGGAAGATTGCACAATTATCTGATAAAGATTGGATTTGCAAGAACAAATGACAACAAATATCTGTATTTGAAGACAGAGCAAGGTAAAGGAATTTTATTGGCTGAAATTTTTGTTGATGACATCATATTCAGTGGACAAGATATGATATGCAAAGCATTTGCAAAAGAGATGTAAACTGAATTTGATATGTCTATGTTTGGTGAGATAAAATTCTTTGTTGGTTTACAAATACATCAAATAAAGAATGATATCTATATTACTTAATCAAAATATGTCAAGGAGATACTGAAATTTTTTGGTATGGAAGATTCAAAACCAGTGAGTACACCCATGGCTACTGGACAGAAGTTGACAAAGAATGATGATAAAAAAGAGGTAAATCAAACACAGTACAGATCAATGATTGGTAAGCTGTAATATGTTGTATACAGTAGACCTAATATTGCATTAGCAGTTGGAATTGTTGCTATATTTTCTGCTAATCTAGAAGAGACACATATAATGGCATTAAAAAGAATTCTGAGATATTTGAAAGGTACAGAAGATTATAGCCTATATTACAAAAGGAATGACAAGTTTGAACTCAGAGTATATACTGATTCTAACTGGGATAGTAATGTGGATGATAGAAAAAGCACCACAAGAGGAGCATTTCTTTTTGGGAAAATATTAGTTTCCTAGACAAGTAAGAAATAGAATTGCACCTCACAATCTACAGTTGAAGCCAAGTATGTGGCAACAACAGTTAATTGTTCGAACATTGTGTGGTTGAAGATACTACTGAAAGCTATGAAGGAGGAGATCACAAAACCAGTTGTCATATATTGTGATAACATGAGCGCCATTAATATTTCTAAAAATACTGTAATGCACTCTAAGACAAAACATATATCTATCAAGTATCATTACTTGAGGGAGCTAGTTCAAGACAAGGAAGTGAGATTGGAATATGTACATACTAAGGAATAGTTGGCAGACATATTTACAAAAGAATTACCCAAGGATGCTCATGAGTATCTAAGAGGTAAATTGGGGGTGATTCCCCTAGCAGGGGCTAACTAGTTTTGAATGGCACTGTTGCATCAAATGTTTTAATCAAAACACTTGACACATTGATGCATAGTGAGTCACATTTTTAGGATGCTGCCTAAAAACTGTGAAGTGGAAGACAAGAACATGAAAGAAGATCAGTCATAAACAAATATGACAGGAATAGAATGATACAAAAATCAAAACAAGATTAATTTGCATAATAAAGATGTCAACCTCTTTGGCATTGTTGTCAAAGAGGGAGATTATTGCTAAAACAAATTATTGATAAAAAAAATAGATATGAGCAAGATATTACTGAAAGAGGGAGCTGAACAACAAATATAAATTTTTTTAGTATGATTATAGACATAGAGGGAGTCAGAATGAAGGTAAAGACATTAATGAAGATTTTTTCATATCAAGGAACACACACACTTTCTGGATTGTATGGTAACTTTGGTTGGAAATTATTGTTTTACAGTTTAGTGTTTCCATCAATGCCAAAGAGGGAGATTGTTGGAAAGATTGCTACAATGCAGACAATTATTATTTTGTCATTGATGTCAAACCTTAACTGGTGAGACTATTGTTATATGTTTGAGTACCATATCTATTGATTGATGAATATTTGAAGAATAGGATAGCAAGAAGACTGAGGAAAAGGTTGAGTTATGAGTATACACCAAGGTACTTGATCATTTGGCACTTTGGCAAAGTGATATGTTTATCTTTCACTGATAGTTCACTAGAAGGTCGATGCTGAGAAAAGAAAATTTGATGCCGAGCAAAGTGAAAGGTGATGCTGAGCAAAGAAAAGATGATGCCGAGTGCCAGTGAAATGCCGAGGGAGACATAGAAACTCGAGCAATAGTATTTTAGTAATTGATGAGATTTGAGATCTCTGGCCGACATAGTTGATTCTATTGGGATATGTATTGTTAATTAAGATTGGTGCACACTCATTTAATGCATGAGAAACCATTATTAGCGCATGGATTCAATATTTAATTAATGATTGTATTGGAGAAGTAAATAAAATGTAATGATGGAAAGATCTGTTGGATCTGACCTAACCTAAGATCTACGATCTTGATTAAGCGGAAAAATATCTATTTGACCTAGATGAAGAGGTATAATATAGAGGTTGTTGTCATTGTATCCAAGTGTAAGGAGAAGTTGTATGCAAGAGTATTGCATGTTTAATTGAATGATTGATAATACCTAGCAAAGAAGGCTGAGAAGAGAAGCAGAGAGAGATTGCTTGATGGATTTGAAAGAAGATCTAAAGTTTGAGATAAAAATGGAGGCCACTCAGTGAATTAGCGTTAGAGCTAAAATTGGATCTGGATTTGTAAAGTAAGTTGTATATATCAGATCACACCTGCTAATTACTTTCTAACCATTGTATCAGCTCAAATCCTTTAACTAGGTTGACCTAACAGTAATTGTATAAATCCTTTGAACAAGGTGACATTCAGATTGGAATGTTCTAAGTCCTTTAACAAGGCCACTCCTGACAGGGTCATTAAATCCTTTAATCAGGTGACATTTGACAGTGTGTTTTGTAACCTTTAACAGGGTTGGCTCCTAATAGAGCTCACTTCAAAATAGTGAAATTTTGGTAGCATGTTACTGGTGATTTTTCCCATATTGGGTTTCCACATTAAATCATGGTGTCAAAATGTGTGAATGTTTATGTTGTGTTTTACTGTTAAGTCTTTGTAAGCTTATTTCATTAGTACAGTAAACTGCACACTTTTGTTGTTGATTGCTGCCGAGCAGATCTAAGTTGTTGAAGTGGTATAAAGTTTTATATGGGCACATCTAGACTTGAGGATAACTGATTCACCCCCCTCTCAGTTATTCTAAATTCATTCTAACAAACTATTCCTTTTGATTCTGATTATAATATCTCTAAATTAATGGTGTTTATTAATAAAATTTGATCAAATCACCTGAAAGTCAGATTTATAACATGAGACATGTGTAGATTGATTTCTCATGTAATAAGCCTATTGGAAAATAAGCGTTACTAGTGAAATGAGACTAATAAGTTATGTATCATTCTATGATTATATAATCAAATTTTTAATTATAAAGGAGTAATAATAATTTATTTAGTCATTTTTCTTTGGGTGATTGATTATTAGTGACTAACTAGTCATTTATTTGGTCCTTTATTTAGTCATTTTTTTTTAGGTGACTAATTAGTTAGTCATTTATTTGGTAGTTTATTTAGTAAATTTTATTTGGTTGAGCTTGTGATTTTACCTAGTGACTAAATTAGTCACTTATTTAGTCATCTATACTTGTAAATTATAAAAAAAGTAGAATGTGATCAATTTTAGTCATGTGACCAAAAGTTTTAGTGGTGCAACTAAATAATTTAGTCACGTAGTCACATATTTGCCAAAATGTACTAGTGTGTATCATCATAAGGCCTTGTCTCACCCAGGTTTTTATCTCAAAACCTTTAAATCCAATTCAATTCAAATCAAATCAATCTCAATCAAAACAAATCAAATTCAATCAAATTAATCCAATCTAATCAATCCAAATTCAAATCCAAGTCAAATCAAGTTCAAATCATTTCTCCCAGGTTCATCTTTCATCATCATTAAATTCTCCAAAATTTCATCTTTCATCTTTCATCTATCTTTCAGAGGTCACCATTATATGGTACTTACTCGATCCCAAGCTAATAAAATGAGGCACCCACAAGAAAACTAAAACCATGATGATGAGTGTCCTTTTGCTCATCCATTATTTTAAGGGCATATAACACATGTTGAAGACATCACCAATGCCCTTGAAGAAAATGAATTGGCAGATCAAGATGAAAGACCTACTTAGGTGAATGATTTCCTTAGTGATCCATAAAATTTAGAGATGGTTGAGAAGGATATTAACCAAAATAGTAGATAAATATTCTTGAACCTTATCAAGAATTGTGTCATAGTACCCACCAAGTTTGATGATTCCCTCCTTGTCAGCAATATCATCAAGGCTACAACCACTACAAATATGACCACAACCTTGAATTCTAATGAAACATCATCCCAAGACAAAGGAAAGGCTACTTCTAGTGGACCTTTTATATCAATCCCCATATAAGCCTCACAACCAACATTTCAATTGACAGGGGAACAAATTCAACAAATCCTTAGTGTTGTTCCCAACACACCCTCACATAATAGCACCCATACAACAAAAAAAACCTCTACCGGTGCTAGTGCTAGTGTTCTTCACATAGGGCATACTTCCATCGGTTTATCTACACATCTAGTTTCATCATCACAATTCACATTTCGATCATCACCCATGAAGGCATCCACTCAACAAATGTCCCAAGCGTATCATTACATGCCTCCTCCTACAATCATAATGACATCAATAGTATTTTCAACCTCACAAGTGGGAGGTGGAAAATCTTTTGGATCATAATTCACACCTCATAATGCTCTTGATTTAGCTCAACAAGTCAATGATCTTAAGAACCTTGTACATAGTATGAAAAATAGGGGGAAGAAAGAATTCTCCTTTGATGAGATATGCCCTTACCCATTCGACAAGTCAATAACCATGCAACCATTTCCTCCAAAATTTGAGATCCCTAAATTTGAGTAATACAAGGGGAGACATGCCCGATCCAATATCTAAAAGAATTGTATATTTAATGTCAAAAGGTCACCTATAATGAGAATTAACTAAAAAGACTCTTCAATAGGAGTCTCGACGATCTTTCTCTGGAATGGTTCATGTCCCTCGATCACATATTCATATCTACCTTCTTTGACCTTGAAGAGAAATGTGTTGCACAATATTCCTAAAACATTAAACATCAAGAATCATAGAGTGATTTGTGAAAAACCAAGCAAAAGAATGTAGAAACCTTTTCCATAAATCTACAAAGATGGAGACACATTGCAAATCAGATGCCTTGGAAAATACTCGATCATCACTTGATTGATATCTTTACTAGAAACTTGGTATCCAAAATGTTATTCCAAGTGAAAATGGCTTCGCCTTACACTTTCAAGTCTCTTGTTAAGAAAGGGAAAAACATAGAAGATGGAATTTTGAAGAAAGGTTCCATTAAACATTATAACCCTTCTTTTAACAATGAAAAACCTGAATTTTGGAGTAAAACCTGTTAGCAATTTTTCTTGTATAATCAGTATATAGCAGTAAATGCTTGACTCTTTGTTTCCCAATTCAAATTCATACATGGAAAAGGATAGTTAACAAGGATAATATTCCTTCTACACTTTGGGCTCCACAAACCTGGGTGGGTGCACCTTCAATAGACTACTAATTTTTAGAAAATCTGACAATGGATCAAGGATTCATGATTCTTCTTCTTTTTAGGCCATTTGGCTTAGGAAGGATAAGCCATTGATTCTCTCTTCAAGGAATCAATATGATGAATTGTATTCAAGAAAATTATCTAAACATGTATTATTCAGATAACAAAAAGTAAAGATTGATTAATATTTGATTGATTTGATGATAATGACTACTTATCAGAACTTGACCAGTGCCTAATCTTGGGCTATAGAGTCATAATGAAACATAAATTTACCAGGGACAATTAAATGAAACACAAGTAAAATTTTAGATAGATACAGACCATCCTCTCACTCTTAAACCCCTATATCAAATTCTTGCATGAAACCCTAACTCTCTAGAATTATTTGTAAGATTTAAACCCTGCTTGAAAGCAACTCACAAATAACAACACAGTTACCTAATAACTAGTAAATTTAAAATGCCTTACAAATTAAACATACAAGAGAAGAATATAAATGAAAGAAGACATCAATGATATGAGACTGGAAATTCCATTGTATTTTATTAATAATCCTTTGATTTCGATACATTTCAATTTCACTGAAAACCTGAAACTTAGACACAATTTAAAAGTCTGCTTCGCAGTTTTGTTTTTACCATCCTTTAGAATATGTTACAAATTGCTACTTGTAGACATCAACAGTCATCTTGGAATACTTAAAGATCAAGGATGCAACAAGCTTTGGATGACTATGCTAAAAGACAAAACTCAAGAATACTATAGGAAAAAATAAAAAGTGGACAAAATAACTACTTTTGTTAAAAGATATTCCAACAAATTTTGTCCTTCGACCGCATGGTGATTTATTTTGCCTTATAATTTCTCAAGGATAGCCATCTAGAATCCATTGTCTTTGATGTTGGTGAATTAGGATCTCCACTTTCAACTGTATCAGCCGCTCTGTTGGGCTTCATCATCCACCTGCATATTATCACCCTTCCCTAGATCAACTATCGTGTACCTATGCTTCCAAGAAGTGTACACCTCATCACTTGGCCAGTTAAAACTAAGGAATTCATCTTTTTTTTTGATGATCTCACCCCAGCTGGTGCTTTTCTTCTTAACCTTTCCATTCCAGAACTCAAAAAATTCCCTGGCTTTGTTAGTGATGTTTATAGTTTGAACAAACATAACTGTGCCCTCCAAGGTAATGATACTATGTGTATGGGAATTTATTATTTCTTTTATTTGTCCTAACCATAGTGCCACATTATTTATATCACCATATTTCTTGAACATGTTAGGGTACATTTCATACCTATCCCTTGAAAATTCTCTCCTCAAGGTTTCTACCTTTCTGATGAGGATACTCCTTTTGATATCCAAGTCTGCCATTAACATCAAACATTTGTGAGTCCTAGTCAAAAAAATATCAATATTATTCTCTTCTTTGGACATGGAATAAAATTATTTCACCTCAGCCCCTTTTCCCTTCCATGCGTCCATGACGAGACCCCATTGATCTTTGTTTGCATCATATTCATTGATAATGTTAAAAATCCTTTTGCCCAACAGATAAAGGTCAGCAAGATTCACCTCTTTAGCACATCTCAAGAGGCTGGAGTATATCTTGTCAGAGCGCCTCTATTTAACCCATTCTTCTACTTCTTTGAATACTGAAGATTCTTCAAGATCTTTCTTAGTGGTTTCTTCTAGCCTTTTCCTTTCAACGAATAATCTATCTCTTTCCATTTCCACATCTACTAAAGTAACAGGGCTCGATGGCAGAGGAGAGGGAGGATAAGTGATATATGGGCTGGATGATGAAGGTTGGTAGGGATCTTGAGAAATCATCGTTTGGGGGACAAAATGCTCTAATTTCTTACCTTCCAATTCTGAAATCTTCTTATCTTTTTCAATAGATTTTACTTTCTCCTCATTGTATGCACCCAAAAATCTTTCAAAAATTTCACTCAAAACCTTGAGTTCATTCTCTAATTTTTGGGCTACACTTACACTAAACTTAGCAGATTCCAAAGTTATACTTGCTGCCTCAACAACCCCTATTTCTGTAACCCTTCGTACCAAAAGGATACTTGAATGTTCAGCATGAGTGTCTTCACCTATTACTTTGGGGTCTCTTTTCCTTAGTTGCCACATAACCAGGGCTGCATGATCCTCACTGAACTTCACACCCTTTGAAGCTTGCTATACTTCTACTTCTGTGACATGAACAATCTTTGTTTCTTTCCTGACAACATCAAAAACAATAGCGTTAGCTATGTCCCATTTAAGAAGTATTAGTACTCCTTCCTTCTTCACTAGTGCTCTTCCTTCCTTAGGAGTTATTTTCTCAAACCTAGAGATCATTTCCTAATTGAATTCATTTTCAATTTCCTCCTTGCCTCTAGCAGGTTTTTCTTCTTGTTTTTGCTGGCATTTAATCTTGAATTCATTAATGTGAATTCTCCACAAGAATGATAGAAATGCTCTTTCCTTAAAAAAATTCTCATCAGACAGAAATTTGTCACTTGCCTGCTGTGTTAATGGATCTAGTTCTTTTCCAGCAAATTCTGCCACTGTTAGGTCCAATTGAGCATGTTTTGGCTCTTCAAGTACTCCTTCCTATAATTCTTTAGCTGTGACATAAATTTGTCTAGTGTTTCCCATTTGCACTAGTTTCTGAGCTACAGCTTGTTCATCCATGCGTATTGGGGATTGAGAGGGAGAATAGATCTGTTCAGGTTGTTGTTGATGTCCCTCTTCTACCCTTTGCCTCTTGGGGGATGGGAGAAATTGAGCATTAGGATCTAGTGGCCTCTTTCCTTAAGGATCAGTGGTCTTCCCACTTGTTGGAAAAATTGTGCTATATCCTCTCTGTTTATATACTACATACTCTCCTTGTGGGATGTTCCTAGCAGGGAATGCTTTGCCCAAAATTGATTTAGCCTTCTCTGGCTCTGTTTGCAGTATGTTATCTCTTTTCTGGCTCAAGGCCTTCATAATTTCTTCAAACAAATCCATCAGAGATTCAATTTACTTTTCCCATGGCTGAAATTCCTTTAAAGGATCATATGTTTTATCAAAATGGTGAATAAAATCAAGGCTTTTCTTGTAAGCCAACCATTTTTATTTCTTTATTTCTTGGTTTATTAAGTAAAATTCATTTTTGACTGTCTTCTGGAAACTTGAATTGATGATTCAACACCACACACTTTGTCTTTTCTTTGGACATTCTCTTAATGAAAGCCTTTGGGTCAGCACACCTAGATATTTATGTGGTCAGATTGTAGGGTTTCAAAAAATCCTGCAGGTGTTTCCATCCTCCCTTGGTGATGATACACTAATGAGAAACAATGATTAAGGGAAAGATTGTTCCTTTTCCTCTTCCAGTCAGGGCATCTTGCTGCAAACCCCCAATCTAAGGATCTCTGCCAATCCTATCTTAAAGGGTACTCTGTAGGGCAATATGTTTGGCACTCCCCTGAAACCATAGACCTGAAATATAGTTGACAGTAGATAAGGGATAACATCACCCCAGTTATGTTCTATATTAAGCTCTTGGTCAAATTCTTGTGGCCTCAAGAATTTAGATATTGCTACAGGAATCCTAGGGTCCTCTTTCAACAATAATGCCTTGAGTCTAGCAGTAAAATACCTGTCAAAATTGATGTAGTTGGCCTCTTTATTGTCCCAAGTCATGTCTGCAATCTACAATTGTATAGGCATGATTTCATTATCCTTGAATCTTGTCAGCTCCATCTCTTTCTCAAAATAATCAGCCCTCTTATGCAGAAACACATGCATCAAGAAGGAGTACCATGCAAAAGGTATGGACACCTATCAACCCTTCATGAATCAGGTCTGCAATATATGGGGTGAAATAAAAAATTATTGCTAGATGGGGATGTAGAATCTTGACCATCATAAGCATATAATGGATAGACATCTCAACTTTCTCATCATCTCCACAAACTTGAAAAGATCCCTATAGACTAATTTGGCTTTCAAGGTGAAATAATCAAGTTTGAATGGTTCTTTAGTATTAGGTCCTACTAGAGCCAAATCCCCAACTATGCCAAAATATTGCTTGAGGGGCCCTTCTCTGAAGTATTTCCTCTAGGCTTGGTAAACTTCTTTTAATTGATTAAAATCAATCTTATCCATAGAAGTGTTTTGATCATTCAAAATGAATACCTCGCTAATCTCTTGTGCAGTCACTTTTATTAGGACTTGCCCATTTTTGTCCCTAACTACTCTGGATATGCTGTCATAATTCCTAGCTATACGTGTGAGCATATCCATATCCATAAAAATTCTAGGCACTATCAAGTTGCCTATGTCAAATTTCCATACATTATTGTGTGGGGGATCAACATTTCTCTAACGAAAGAGCACCTTAAACAAGGCCAAACCAGTCATACCTATTCTGGCATCCCTAACAGACTGACCCAAATCATATAACCCTTTAGTAATTTTCAAGCGTGGATCCTTGGGGACTAATTATTTTGTCTTAGAGGCATCATTAGTTGACATGATTAATTGTTGCAACAGATCATCACAGACATTCCTATCCTTATAGTTATTCTTCCAAGAGAATTCTCTTTTGGGCGGCATTGTGAATTTAAAGTTTAATAGTCTAACAATGAATAATAAAACCTTTCTCTTTTTGCACACCCTGCTAAACCCTTTAGATTTCTTACAACCCAGAATTATCAGTACCAGAAGATTACCAATTCCGCAAGAAGCTTGAAAATCTAGCCACAATCACCACAACTTCACTCTGCTCTGCAACTGATGCCAATTATGCAAAATGTCTTTAGTGATTGACACGATAGCAATCCCATCATATTAAACATTAAAATTTAACCCGGAAGGAGGCACACATTTGCCATTACTCCTCTAAGTTCAATTCTTGGCATCCAACTGTCAAAACTTGCTATTTCTATATTTTAAAATAGAACCATCAATTCTACTAGCTTTCCCCACATTGGATGGTCCATAGTGAATCCTCCATAACATTCATCTCTCTGAACATGTAGCAGCATGTCATGTTCCCTTGATTGTTAAACTTTGATCAATTTTGACTTAAGACTTCGTGCCAACCGTCCGATCCTTCTTGACCTGTGTGATCTTTACTTAACTTTGTGTTACTATGTGGGCCCCATCAACTTAGACATGCATCATCATGACACTTTCCTTTGATGGGTAAAGATTGGACACTTTATACTTAAGGCTTAGCGCCAACCGTCAGATTTTCTCAATCTGTAGTAACTTTAATCACCTTAACAATCCGCGGCCTCAATCCTGCAGGGACAGATGGCAGCATGGCACAATGCCTTATTGATTAAAACAACATCACCTTTGATCTAAGGCTTTGCGCCAGCTGTTAGATCTTTATCAACTTAACTGGTCCTTACTTAACCTTTGTATGGCCCACAAATTTGATCTCCAGGGACATGTGGTGAGATGTTGCAATGCCTTGATGATTAAAATCATCACTTCTTTCATTGGAGGCTTTATGCCAACTGTCAAATCTTCTTGAAGATGCTATGCATTTACTCAAAAATTTAATCATCCGTTGGACCCACTAGACTCCACGTGGTAGCATGGCGCAATCCCTTGATGACTATTGTGTGCGCATCTTGACCATAAGCCTTTGCTCCAACCGTTGGATCAAATCTGACATGCTTTCAAATTAACTTCATCTACTCATTCATATCTGGGCCCACTAAAGACACGCGTCATCATGACACTATCCCTCAAAGAGTAACTCAACAACATCTTTGTTATAAGGCTTTGCGCCAACCGTTAGATTAGATCTAACTTATCCTCCATTTAGCCTCATCTTTATGATGACACTCTGGCCCACCTAGGACACTCGTCACCATGGTGCGATCCCTTGATCTTATACTTCATTCATCTTTTATTATCAGGAAAAGCGCAGGCCCTCAGATCAAATTTGATCTACGGTGAGTAAAAATTTGCATTTCAACTTGTGACTTGATCGACCAGAGACACATGGCTGCATGGCGCATTCCCTTGATAGTTATAGATCAATCATCTTCATCATGAGGGATAGCGATAACTGTTAGATCAAACAATACTTGCACGATACATGACAAAAGGTTAAAACAAGCTTACGGGTTTTCAAAATTTAGAAAAATTAACGCCTAGGACTTAGGAAAGAAATAAAAGCTACCCCATTTTACTTAGACACATGGTTAATTCAATCACTTAAGTGATTGAATAAAGTAACACCAAAATAGAACCTGCCAAGAATGTTTAGGGTATTTTTTCAAATTCAAACTGATACGACCCTAGACTTAGGGTTTTCACCATTTTATGAGGAGGATGCAACATTTTACTAGATAATTAGCACTTATAGGACAAGATTTGACATTTTTAACAAAATGACCAATTGGGAGCAAAATTTTTAGGGTAAGGCCTCAAAACACAAAATATCACCAACAGTGGCTCTCTCTAAGGATGCGTAAATGCCAGATTATAGCAAGAAAATAGATCTCCAGGAAAAGTAGACCAAAATTGCACTAACCTAAAACTGGAAACAAACACACAACAAAAGCAACACACTTGTTCATATGATACATACTAATGTGCATGGAAACAAAAAATCTAATTGAAGAAATTTTCCAGGAATTGTCCATGCACTGGCAATTCCTATTCCTCATCATCCATATTCTTGAGGAAATATGAATCCTTTCCAAAAATTTGAGATATGACAAAATTCCCTATCCATAGTGAGTCAAATTTTTTATGCTTGCATTTGTCTTCAGCCCTAGTATTCCATTGCAACACAAAATCACCAGGCTGAAACTTTCTTTCATGTACCCTTCTATCAAAGATGTATTTCTTTTTTTGTTGCAGTTTGACATTTTCCCTTTGGCTTTCTCTCCTTATTTCATCCAATTCTACTAATTGAACCATTCTTTCTTCCATAGGCTCAGAGACTTGAATATCCTCATCTTGAATGAATTTGTAAATTGGGAGCAGATTGTTGACATGCATTCTTGATTGAACACCATAAACTAACTCAAAGGGAAACTTTCTAGTGGCCTTTTTGACAGTAATTCTGTCTGCCCAAAGGGCAAGTTTTAATTTCATATGCCAGGCTCTTTTATTTTCTTCCAGGGTCTTTTTCAAAATTTGTAAGATCCTTTTGTTGCTGGATTTAGCCTGACCATTGGCTTGAGGATGGTATGGGGATGAATAAGACATGACAATTCCCATATCAAAGCAGAAATCAATAAATTCTTCAGACTTGAAACACATGGCATTATACATTATCAATTTGAGGGGGAAACCAAATCTGGTGATCACATTGTCCATCAAGAAATCAATGACCATTGTGCTTGTTGCTCTTTTGGTTGGAATTTCCTCTACCCATTTTGTGAAATAATCAGTTACCAACAGAATTCAACTATGGCCTCCACTTGATTTTTTAGTAAATTATCCTGTGAGGTCCATTCCCCACATAGAAAAGGGGGCTTCTGCCACTATAGGATTCAATAGTAAGGCTCCTAAAAATTTCATTTTTCTTGAGAATCTCTAACATGGCTCACATTTTATGACAAATGTATAAGCATCTTGGAACAAACAAGGCCAATAGTATCCAACTCTCAAAATTTTAAGAGCCGTGGACCTAGCAGAATAGTGCCCTCCACACATTCCAGCATGCATTTCTCTCAAAATCTTCTTTGATTGTCCTTTGTCAAGACACAACAACAAGATCCCATCTCTATTTTTCCAAAAAAAATCACCATGCAACAAAAAATATTTATGAGCTTGTAATCTCAAACTACTCCTTTGGTTGTCACTTAGGTTATCTGGGCACTTAACATTTTTCAAAAAATATACAATACTAGTATACTAGGGTTGCATTTCAATACTCTTCAGGCAATTTTCACTTGTATCAATATTGTTGACCTGAACTAGATCCAAATTTTCTTCTGTCATCAGTTTTTCCAATTCTTGTCCTCTCACCAACTTTGTGATATGGATGTCCAAATCAAACTCTTGAACTTTGTTTATCCATTTGCATCTTTTCCTTGTTACCTCATTCTGAACAAATATATCTTTCACATCAGCATGAGGAACATAGGCATTTACCTTTGCACATAACAAATATGGCCTGAAATCTTTAACTACCTTTACTAGAGCATAGGCCTATTTCTCCATCAAATGATAGTTCAATGCAGCTGATTGCAATGATTTGCTGAAAAATTCAATGGGATGTTCAAATCCCTCACCATCCTTTTGCAATAGGACTACTGCAATAGTATGGAAAGAAGCAAAAGTGAACAAAGAAAAGGGTTTGTTATAATCAGGGGACACTAGGACTGGTGCTTCTTGGATAGCTTGTTTTATTTTTTTAAAGGCCAATTGTGCATCTTGGTCCCATTCAAATCTTACATTTTTCTTCAACAATCTGACAATGGGTTTAACCAATTCTGTAAAGTTGGCAATAAATCTCCTAGAAAAATTGATTTGCCCTAGAAATGACTGTATGCCTTTCACATTTTTGGGAGAAATTACCTTTTGTATAGCCTCAACTCTTTCAGGATCTATTCTCACTCCCTCTTTTGACACTATGTGGACCAAAAGTTTCCCTCTAGTAATAGCAAAGTGACACTTTGTTGGGTTCAAAGACACCCCCTATTCCAATGCTTTTATCATCACTTTCTCTAGGTGGTTGCAATGATCTTCTGCCCTTTTTGAGAAACTATCAAATAATCTTGGTACACTACCATCAGAACATCTATAAGATCTTTGAAAGCCACATCCATGGCTCTTTAAAATTTTGCACCAGCATTCTTCAAACCAAATGGCATGCGAGCATACACATAAGTGCCCGAGGGAGTAGTAAATGCTGTCTTGAATTGCTCAGATTCTTTGACTAGCACTTGATTGTACCTTGAGAACCCATCCATCATAGACAAAAAATCACATCTAGTGACTTTATGTAACATAGCTTCCATATTTGGCAATCCATAATTATCTTTCAGTGAAGCTACATTCAGATTTCTAAAATCAACACATAGTCTTATATCCCCATTCTTCTTTCTCATAGGGACTAGATTAGAAACCCATGATGAATGCCTGATAGGATGGATTATGCCTGCATCTCTTAGCTTCATCAATTTTGTCTACATTTTGGTATCCAACAATGGATTAATGGGCCTTTGTTTCTGCCTGAATGGTTTTATACCCTCTTTCAGAGGGATGTCATGCTGGAATAGGTCTTTTCTATAAGCTTTCAGATCCTCATAAGAATAGGCATATACATGTTTGTACTTTTTCAGCAATTTTATTAAATTCAGTATCACATTTCTATCCAACTTTTTACCAATATAGACTAATTGGGGATATGTTTCAGACCCTAAGTTAATTTATTCTAAATCTCCTACATTTGCATTGGATTTCTGGGTCATGTAATTATCATTGATGCTGAACATGCCTTCCAACTCAACCAACCCTTTGGGAATGTGATTAGTAGCAAGTTTGATAAATTCTTGATGAAAGATATAATCTTTACCATCCACAACTGCTACTAGAGATTCACAATCAATATTCTGACCATCATATTGATCTACACACTGAATAAACCTAAGGATATCATCATCATCATCCTCAAATACTTGCCAATTATGAATATTGTTAGGGACTGCAGGTCTACTTTTTATTTCTACCATAGACATGCCAGTAAGGGTGACATCATTATTTTTTAGGGAAACATTGGCAAGGAAATCTTCCATTATGTTATTTGACCTCTCTATCCATAGGATATTGAAGGCATCAAAGAATTCTATCCTATCCCAGACTGCATACTTGTACAATTTTTTTCTGTCATCTTTAGCAACATAATGTTCCCTTATATGAGATATGATTAACTGAGAATCCCCATGAACCTTCAAACATTTAATACCATGCTTAATAGAAATATCCATTCCCAAGATTAAGGCTTCATACTCAATAGTATTATTTGTACATTGGAAAGTTAGCAGGAAGGAATACTTGAAAGTGATACCTGATGGGGAGATAAACAAGACTCCAGCTCGTGATCCTTCCTTGGAGCATCCTCCATCAAATTAAATTTTCCATAGTCCATCTTGTTTTAACAACAATTCATCCATAATTGGGTCAGTATTTTTTAATTGTGGCTTGATTTCCTCCATAGTAAAGTTTTCCATATCAACATTTACACAACAATTTAACTGGTCAAGTAGAACCACCTCCACATGACAGGTGAACGAGGTTCTCTGTACAACTTGACCTCATTTCAATTTACAGGGATAGTTGCATAGGACAAGTCTAATTGCATCTTTCCACCCACTCCTTCTACCCACTGTCTTGATAGAAGCATACCATAATATGGCTTAGTATCAACAACTACTATATCCATTTTGTAAGTTGCTTCAGGGAAAGCAACAATTTTCACTTCAATGTATTTCAGTGTTCCTATCATAGGAACTTCCTTGTTGTCCATAGCATAGAAAATTCTAGCAAGTGTGGTGACCTGAAGGCCCAATTCCTTCATGACATGGTAAGACATCACATTTTCTGCAGCTCCAGAATCAATCATGCAATTTTTTACTACGAAACTATTGACCATTAAGGTAGCATAGAATGGGTCAACATATAATGATTCTTGGATAATTATGTTGCCAATGAAAATGTTGGAAAATTATTTTCTTTTTTTCTTTTCCTTTTACTTATTGAGTGTCCATTCTACTATCATTTGATGTCAAGGGTATTTTCTCTTGGTTTGGCATAGACACCTCATCTATCCCTCTGAGAAGTGCTAAAAAAACATCTTTATGTTCTTTTATTTTCAGCATCTCCATGAATGGGAATGAAACTTTCATTTGTGTTAGAGCATGTCTCATGTCAAAAGGGGGTAATTCAAAGGGAACATCATTCATCCTTTTACCTTTCTTGGATTTATCAATGGGTATTAGTTCCTCCTTGGCTTCTTCCTTTTCAACATGATCAGAAGAGGGTATTGCTTGCCTTTTAGACTTTTCATCTTTATTTTCCTTGACATGCGAATCAACAACAACTTGAGGTGAATTCTTTTTGACATAGACAGGTGCCGGTTCATCTTGGGCTGGTTGCACTGTTCTATTTCTCAGATTATATGCATTTATTCCCTGATTAATTGCTGCAACAGTCAAAGATCTCTTTTCCTCATCAGTAGGACTTTTAAAATGAGAATGTGACTTGTCACTTCCCACTGTATTTATAGTTGCTTGTGAAACATTGTCAACCTGGTCATTTTGGTAAGGTTTAATCTCTAATTGATATTCTAAACAAGAACTATCTTCTGTATACAAGTTATCAGAAGATGGACCAATATCAGAAAACCATGGGTATGGCTTCTTTACTGTGAACATATTTATGGTAGGGCCTTCTTGTTCCCTTTCTTTTGTTTGATCAAACAAAGCCTAGGCTACTACACACTAATAGGAAGAATGTGGCATATTGCAAGCATCACACCAGGGAGTGTTCTCAACATAGTTGGCACTATTCCTTTTTAGGGGATCTAGGGTTTCTTTGACTTTTGGTTTATCTTTCCCATCAAGGACTGGCTTGCCATTGTTCCAATTTGTTTTATAAGGGTAGTCTCTCAATTTAGGCTATTTGTCAAACCTTTGGTTAGTGTATTTATTGTCATGGTAGCCTCCTCTATCATTTTTATCCATTTTGGTAGCAAGTTCTTTAACTGCACTCACCAGTTTATCTACTGTGTCCTCTTCTTTGACAGTTTTGTTGGCTGGTCCCTTTTCTTTCTAGAGTCTATTGTCTTCCCTCTTCCCCAGTTTTCTTGATGATCTCCTATTACTTTCAATGTTAATAGATATTTTATAAGCATCCCTTAAGGTTTTAGGGTTTTTATCTCTGATTAAATAAGACATTTTTCCATCAGCAACATTGATATATGTAGTGAGACATACTTCCTCATCTAACCTCAAAACTTGGAATAGTTTATTCATGGCCTTTTGAAATCTACTGTTAAAATCAGCCATACTCTCATTAGGGAATTTTTAATGTTATTTAATTCATGTAGCATGTATCCATAATTCACATGTTCTCTATATTGTTCTCTTAAATATTTCACAAATTCATCCCAAGATGCAATGCTATCATTAGGCAAATTTCTGAACGAATCCATAGCATCTTCTATTAATGATTGAACAAAAAGCTTCATAATGACATCCTTATTTTCAATTTCAAAGTTAGTTATCTTATCACTAATAGCTTTCAGATGCTCTTCATAAGTAACAACATTATTTCCTGTGAACTTGGGGATTTTGTCTCTTACCTCATTGAGGATCACATTAGGGTGACTAGGAATGCCTTCAAAGAAGAGAGCTCTGTATCTGTTCATGTGGATAGATTTCCTTTGAAAATTTCCAAGCACATTATTGTCACCTGGTCCAATAGATCCTCCTTGATTTTGAATGGGTGGGGTAACATTTTTTTTTGGGTTAGAAACTTGAATACTTGGGCCAGGGCCAATAGGATGAGCACTTGCATTGGGGCTAGAGTTTTTAACATTTGAATTCACACCAAAATACTGCACTTTAGGACCAGCACCTTGAGTATTTGAAATAGGGCCAACAGACTGATTTTGATGTTGTATACCATAATTAACTAGAACAGAGCTACTTGCAGTAGTGTTGGTAGTAGCATGGAGAATAGCTATTTTCATTCTCATATCAGCCACAATAGCCTCTAATTCTAACTTCTCTAGTTGTTTGGCTAAGTCCTCATTAGCTTTTATGGCATGCTCAATTTCTTCATCAATTGGAGACATTCTTGAAAGGATAGTCACATTTGTTTTAGGCTCACTAATAGTGATACCAACAACCTTTTGTTTACCTTTGTCAGGGATATCTTTAGTGTTTGAATCAAGCTTTGCACTCTGCTCAACCTTATATGGGTGCAACTGTCTAATGACAGGTCCTTCTTTTTCAAACTCATCTCTGTTAGAGCTTGGTTTATGATTTAAAGCCTTGTTCCTTAAATCATCAAGGTTACCAAACAACTCTGGGTTCAAAACCTTAACCTCTTGACTTAGGCTTTTAGCCTTGAGGTCATTTCTTCTGGTTTCAACCAAGAGTTCTTCTCTTTCCACTAGTAAATCATATAACTCTTGCTCACGTTTCTTTCTGGCATCGGATATTTCCTTTTCTTGTTCTTTCTTTCTCTTTCTCAAAGCCAAAACCTAATTTCTCAACTGATCAGAGTCATAGGAGGTTGTCTCAGCAGTAGAAGTTTCTTTTGGTGGAGCTAGATTTTCTTCTGCAGGGAAAAAACCAACATCCATTGTTTCTCCATCTCTGAAAGGATCAAAGTTGGCACTAGATCTATAAGTGTCAATTAGCCCTATGGGTCATGCATCTTCAGAGAAAGATGACTATCTTTTTGGGACATGGGTTTCCATTCTCCCCTTAGAAGTATTTGGAAAATAATGTTTGGAACCACCTCTCTTTGACCATTGTTTCCTTTGAGGTGTATGGAGCTCTTCTCCAACATCCTTTTCAGGATTTTATCTGAAATACGATCTAGTATTCCTTTGTCGACTCATATATTATAAAAGACAAATATATTCAATATGTTTAATGTGCAACACTGGAGTACACAGAGGTTAGAGTCACCACCTCTTCTCAGAGGAAAAATATACAAAATGATTGAGTAGCTTGTCCTGACTTAGATTTTCCTTTACAACAATAATTTTGAAAGAAACTTAAAAGAAATTTTTCTTGATAAGTCCTCACCTGGTAATCTAAAGAAAAGGATTCTTTACTATCTGTATGATTGCAAATCTTCCCCACTCCGTAGATTTTCTTAATGAGTCACTCTATTTGAGACAAGATCCGTATCATTTTTCAGGACCAAAACCTTCAAATAGTGTGCAATGACAAATAAGAAGAATAAAATTGCTCTTATGATTATGAGGAAAAGTAGACTTATTCTTAATATTGCAAGGACAAACTCTTTCATGAACATGACTCTAGAGTATTAAAACGTCCCCAGTAGAGTCACCAATTTGTTAGCACTTTTTCTTGTGGAATCAATATATAGCAGTAAATGCTTGACTCTTTGTTTCCCAATTCAGATTCATACAGGGAAAATGCTAATTAACAAGGATAAGATTCCTTCTATACTTTGGGCTCCACAAACCCGGGCAGGTGCACCTTGAACAGACTACTGAATTTCATCAAATCTGACAGTGGATTGAGCATTCATGACCCTTCTTCTTTTTAGGCCATTTGGCTTAGGAAGGATAACCTATTGATTCTCTCTTCAAGGAATCACTATGATGAAATATATTCAAGACAATTATCTAAACATGTATTCTTTAGATAACAAAAAGTAAAGATTGATTAATATTTGATTGATTTGATGATAATGACTACTTATCAGAACTTGACCAATGCCTAATCTTGGGATATAGAGTCACAATGAAACATACATTTACCAGGGACAATTAATTGAAACACAAGTAAATTTTAGATAGAATTTCTTACAGACAATCCTCTCACTCTCAAACCCCTTTATCAAATTCTTGCATGAAACCCTAACCCTCTGGAATTATTTGTAAGATTTAAACCCTCCTTGAAAGAAACTCACAAATAACAACACAGTTACCTAACAACTAGTATATAATTTAAAATGCCTTAAAAATTAAACATACAAGAGAAAAATATAAATGCAAGAAGACATCAATGATATGAGACTGGAAATTCCATTGTATTTTATTAATAATCCTTTGATTTCCATACATTTCAATTTCACTGAAAACCTAAAACTTAGACACAATTTAAAAGTCTGCCTCGCACTTTTGATTTTACCATCCTTTAGAATGTGTTACAAATTGCTACTTATAGACATAAATAGTCATCTTGGAATCCTTAAAGATAAAGGATGCAACAAGCTTTGGATGATTTTGCTAAAAGACAAAACTCAAGAATACTATAGGACAAAATAACAAGTGGACAGAATAACCACTTTTGTTACAAGACATTCCAACAAATTCATTGTCCTTTGACCACATGGTGATTTCTTTTGCCTTATACTTTCTCAGGGACCACCATCTGGAATCTATTGTCTTTGATGCTGGTGAAGTAGGATCTCCACTTTTAACCGTATTAGCCACTTTGTTGGGCTTCATCATCCACATGCATATTATCACCTTCCCCTAGATCAACTATCGTGTACCTGTCCTTCCAAGAAGTGTACACCTCATCACTTGGCCAATTAAAACTAAGGACTTCATGTTTTTTGCTGATGATCTCACCCTAGCTGGCACTTTCCTTCTTAACCTCTCCCTTCTAGAACTCAAAAAATTCCCTGGCTTTGTTAATGATGTTTATAGTTTGAAAAAACATAACTGTGCCCTCCAAGGTAATGATACTATGTGTCTGGGCATTTATTGTTTCTTTTATTTGTCTTAACCATAGTGCCTCATTCTTTATATCACCATATTTCTTGAACATGTTAGGGTACATTTCATACCTATCCTTTGAAAATTCTCTCCTCAAGGTTTCTACCTTTCTGATGAGGATATTCCTTTTGATATCCAAGTCTGCCATTAACTTCAAACATTCACGAGTCCTAGTCAAAACAATATCAATATTATTCTCTTCTTTGGACATGGAATAAAATGATTTCACCTCAACCCCTTTTCCTTTTCATGTGTCCATGACCAGACCCCATTGATCTTTGTCTGCATCATATTCATTAATAATGTTAAAAATCCTTTTTCCCAATAGATAAAGGTCAATAAGATTCACCTCTTTAGCACATCTCAAGAGGCTAGAGTATATCTTGTCAGAGTGCCTCTATTTAACCCATTCTTTTGCTTCTTTGAATGTTGAAGATTCTTCAAGATCTTTCTTAGTGGTTTCTTCTAGCCTTTTCCTTTCAACGAATAATCTATCTCTTTCCATTTCCACATCTGCTAAAGTAATAGGGTCTGATGGCAGAGGAGAGGGAGGATAAGTGATATATGGGCTGGATGATGAAGGTTGGTAGGGATCTTGAGCAATCATCATTTGGGGGACAAAATGCTCTGATTTCTTACCTTCCAATTCTGCAATCTTCTTATCTTTCTCAATAGATTTTACTTTCTCCTCATTGTATGCACCCAGAACTCTTTCAAAAATTTCACTCAAAACCTTGAGTTCATTCTCTAATTTTTGGGCTACACTTACACTGAACTTAGAAGATTCCAAAGTAATACCTGCTGCCTCAACAATCCCTATTTTTGCAACCCTCTATACCAAAAGGCTACCTGAATGTTCAGCCTGAGTGTCTTCACCTGTTACTTTGGGGTCTCTTTTCCTCATTTTCCACATAACCAGGGCTACATGATCCTCACTAAAATTCACACCCTTTGAAGCTTGCTGTACTTCTACTTCTATGACATGAACAGTCTTTGTTTCTTTCTTGACAACATCAAAAACAATAGCGTCAGCTATGTCCCATTTAGGAAGTATTAGTACTCCTTCCTTCTTCACTAGTGCTCTTCCTTCCTCAGGAGTTATTTTCTCAAACCTGGAGATCATTTCCTGCTTGATTTCATTTTCAATTTCCTCCTTTCCTTTGGAAGGTTGTTCTTCTTGTTTTTGCTGGCATTTACTCTTGAATTCATCAATGTGAATTCTACACAAGAATTGTAGAAATGCTCTTTCCTTAACAAAATTGTCATCAGACAAAAAATTGTCACTTGCCTACTATGTTAATGGATCTAGTTCTTTGCCAGCAAATTCTACCACTTTCAGGTCCAATTGAGCATGTTTTGGCTCTTTAGGTACTCCTTCATGTAATTCTTCAGCTGTGACATAAATTTGTCTAGTGTTTCCCATTTGCACTAGTTGCTGAGCTATAGCTTGTTCAACCATGCATATTGGGGATTGAGAGGGAGAATAGATCTCTTCAGGTTGTTGTTGATGTCCCTCTTCTACCCTTTTCCTCTTGGGTGATGGGAGAACTTGAGCATTAGGATCTAGTGGCCTCTTTCCTTTAAGATCACTGGTCTGCCCACTTGTTGGAAAAATTATGCTTTATCCTCTCCATTTATATACTACATACTCTCCTTGTTGGATGTTCCTAGCAGGGAATGCTTTGCCCAAAATTGATTTAGCCTTCTCTGACTCTTTTTGCAGTAAGTTATCTCTTTTCTGGCTCAAGGCCTTCATAATTTCTTCAAACAAATCCATCAGAGATTCAATTTTCTTGGCCCATGGCTGAAATTCCTTTAAAGGATCATATGTTTTATCAAAATGGTGAATAAAATCAAGGCTTTTCTTGTAAGCCAACCATTTTTCTTTCTTTATTTCTTGGTTTATTAATTCAAATTCATTTTTGACTATGTATTCTAGAAAGTTGAATTGATGATTCAACACCACACACTTTGTCTTTTCCCTGAACATGTCCTTAATGAATGCCTCAGGGTCAGCACACCTGGATACTGATGTGGTCAGATTGTAGGGTTTCAAAAAATCCTGCAGGTGTTTCCATCCTCCCTTGGTGATGATAAACTGATGAGGAATAGTGGTTATAGGAAAGATTGTTCCTTTTCCTCTTCCAATCAGGGCATCATCTTGCAAACCCCCAATCTGTCTTAGGATCTCTGCCAATCCTATCTTAAGGGGCACTATGTAGGGAAATATGTTTGGCACTTCCCTAAAACCATAGAACCTAAATATAGTTGACAATGGATAAGGGATAATATCACCCCAGTTATGTACTATATTCAACTCTTGGTCAAATTCCTTTATCCTCAAGAATTTATTTAATGCTACATGAATCCTAGGTTCCTATTTCAACAACAATGCCCTGAGTCTGGCATCAAAATACTTGTCAAAATTGATGTAGCTGGCCTCTTTATTTTCCCAAGTCATGTCTGCATTCCACAATTGTAAAGGTATGATTTTATTACCCTTGAATCTTGTTAGCTCCATCTCCTTCTCAAAATAATCATCCCCTTATACAGAAACACATGCATCAACAATGAGTACCATGCAAAAGGTCTGGACACCTTTGTGTTCTAGACACCTATCAACCCTTCATGAATTAGGTCTTCAATATATGGGGCAAAATAAAAAATTATTGCTAGATGGGGATGCAAAATCTTGACCATCATAAACATATAATGGATAGGCATCTCAACTTGCTCATAATCTCCATAGACTTGACAAAGAGCCCTATAGACTGATTTGGCTTTCAAGGTGAAATAATCAAGTTTGAATGGTTCTTTAGTATTAGGTCCTACCAGAACAAAATCCCCAACTGTTGCAAAATATTTCTTGAGGGGCCCTTCTTTGAAGTATTTCCTCTGGGCTTGGTAAACTTCTTTTAATTAATCAAAATCAATCTTATCCATAGAAGTGTTTGGATCATTCAAACTGAATATCTCCCTAATCTCTTGTGCAGTCACTTTTATCAGGACTTGCCCATTTTTGTCCCTAACTACTCTGGATATGCTGTCATAATTCCTAGCTATACGCGTGAGCATACCCATATCCATAAAAATTCTAGGCACTACCAATTTGCCTATGTCAAACTGCCATACATTATTGTGTTGGGGATTAGAATTTATCTAACCAAAGAGCACCTTAAACAAGGCCAAACCAGTCATACCTATTCTGGCATCCCTAACAGACTGAACCAAATCATATAACCCTTCAGTAATTTTGAAGCATGGATCCTTGGGGACTAATTCTTTTGTCTTAGAGGCATCATTAGTCGACATAGTTAATTTTTGCAATAGATCATCGCAGACATTCCTATCCTTATGGTTAACCTTCCCGGAGAATTCTCTTCTAGGTGACATTGTGAATTTAAAGTTTAACAATATAACAATGAATAATAAAAACTTTCTCTTTTTGCACACACTGCTAAATGCTTTAGATTTCTTACAAGCCAGAAGTATCAGTACCTGAAGATTACCAATTCTGCAAGAATCTTGAAAATCTGGCCGCAATCACCGCAACTTCACTTTGCTCTGCAACTGATGCCAATTATGCAAAATGTATTTAGTGATAAAAAATATAGCAATCCCATCATCTTAAACATTAAAATTTAATCGGGAAGGAGGCACATGTTCGCCATTACTCCTCTGAGTTCAATGTTTGGCGTCCAACTGTCAAAACTTGCTATTTCTACATTTTAAAATAGAATCGTTGATTCTGCTAACTCTTCCCCACATCAGACGGTCCACAATGAATCCTCCACAATGTTCATCTCACTAGACATGTGGCAACATGTCGCATTCCCTTGATAGTTAAACTTCGATCACTTTTGACTTAAGGCTTCGCGCCAACCGTCCGATCCTTCTTAAGTTGTCTGATATTTACTTAACTCTATGTTACTATGTGGGGCCATCAACTTGGACATGTGTCATCATGACACTTTCCCTTGATGGGTAAATATTGAACACTTTATACTTAAGGCTTAGCACCAACTGTCAGAGTTTCTCAATCTGTAGTGACTTTAATCGCCTTTACAATCCATGGCCTCGATCCTGCAGGGACACGTGGCAGCATGGCACAATGCCTTATTGATTAAAATAACATCACCTTTGATCCAAGGCTTTGCGCTAGCCTTTAGATATTTATCAACTTAAGTGGTCCTTACTTAACCTTTGTATGGCCTACAACATCGACAATTCACTTCTCTTACAGAGTTACTTGATGTGGTCTTTCGATGATTAGTGGATCAAGAGATAATGATATATCCTAATAATCAACCGTTTGATGAAAAAAACACAAGCCCACTTGGCATAAAGATAATGAATATTGCAAATACCATGCATTAAAGGGAATGATACCAAGAAATGCATGAAACTGAGACATTTTGTCCAAGACCTTTTAGACGATGGATAAATTGAGGTTGAAGGACAAACTCTGTCAACAACAAATACAAAGCTAAGGGTATATCATGAGCCCTTTCTAAAACATAATTAGAACAACAAATCCAATTCCATTCCATATGATTATTCTACAAACACCATCACAGGAAAATATCGAACATGTGGAAGTCTAAAAGAGAAGGATATCTTTGGTTTTGATGCACTCTATGGATGTATTGAAGAATCTGAAAACCATGTAAACACTCTAACACTCAAAGGAAAAAATTTCAATGCTACGACCCAAAGAGAAAGAGTCACTATTCAGGATGCTAACAATCCATCAACCTCTGCATATCCACCAGCTGCACCATCCACAACCACTCAACCCGCTTCACGCTATGATTTTTTGAACCAATTAGGAAAGACACCTACATAGATATCTATCCTCAAGATTATTCACACATCTCCCATCCATAAGGAAGTTCTTGAAAACTCCCTTAATGAGTCAAGTGTTCCTAAAAACAATAATGCTTTGCAATTCCAAGCTATGATTGGAAATTTAGTTGCACAAGAGCATTTGGTATTACTGACAAAGATTTCCATGGCCTAGATCTTCATCATAATAAATCACTCCATATTGAAGTTAAAATTCATTCCATTAAGATCAAATGAGTCCTTATAGATGGTATATCTAGTATCAATTTGTGTAAATTAAAAATTATTCAAAACATTGGTCTTTCTAAAGACCTTCTTATGTAAATAAAAGAATCACAATAAAGTCCTGTGATGACAGAGAAAGGGAAAGTAAATATTTGATAACCCTCCCTCTATAAGTGGGCCCAACTCTAATTGAAGAAGTTTTTCATGTGATCCATCTTGATCTTGCATATAACATATTATTGGGATGACCATGGATACATGCTATCAAAGGTGTACATTTTACATATCATCAATGTTTTAAGTTCTCACATCATGACAGAGAAATAACTATTCTTGGAGATCTAGAACCCTTTCAATATTGAAAAATATTAGAGGGTAAACAATAAAATTATTTTCCTTTGAATGAATATGATTGACCTACTGAAAAGGAGAATCCCACCCTGCCTGTAATTCAATAATCTTCCTCTAAAGGTATTGAAGAAACATTTGAAATTCCCTCAGATAAATCTAAAGGAAAGGAGAAAGACATTGAAGAAAATATTCCAGAGTTAGAAAAGAAAATAACATTCACATATCAAGGTGGGGGAATATAAGTTTGAAAGTTCTATGTGCATTTGAAAACTCCCATTTTCCCCAAAGTCTTACAACAAGCCTTCACAATTAACTCCCCTAGGAGAAAAAGATACCATAAGATGCAAAAAGACTACTTTTGAACATTGAGGATCCTTAGCTGATGAACACATGGAATTTAATAGCCTAGAATGAATTTACAAGGAAGAATAAGAGAAACATGTAACCTTCCCCAAGGGAAAGTATGTAAAATCCAATCCCATTTTTGAAAGAATGGGATATCATGGTACTGGTCTTGGAGAAAATGAAACAGGAAGGGCGGTCCTCATTGAAGCAAAAGGCTATCCACATGAAAAAGGATTGGGATCCTTGGAAACTAAGACAAAATTCACTAAGGAATATTTATTAGTTGAATATGATTCAAACACCGAAGAAGAATTTTTTGAAGTACCTTTTCAATACATTGAAGATGACCTTGATGACTCTACCCATGTCCTTTCCATTATAGAAGCTAACCTTTCATCCTGTAACCTTCCCCTCGAAAACCCTGAAATAATTGATTGGGATCAACAAGATTCACTACCATCCTTGGAAATATGCAAATCAAATGAGGCAGTGTTAGAAATCTTTGGACTTAAAAATCTCCAAGAATATGGACATCAATTTCAATATAACAAGAAAGCCTACTTTGGTAGCCAGATCAACACTCTTAGTCACAAAACTGAAAAGGAAAATAAGAATAAAAAAATGATAAGACATCCCATGATGAAAACTTCTCAAAGGCACCTTCAGATGAAGAAAAAAATAAAATAAATGACATTTACTCTAGTGAAAACTTCTCTGAGGCGCTAGAGGAGGGAGAAGATGACCTTTCCTTTATATATTTATAGCCAGAAAGTGATGACATGTAACTAATTGAATGTTTGAAGATGTTAAGTTGATCACCGAAATGCAGAAGGATAATGCAAGGCATTAAATCAATTAATGGATTGTATTGTCATTGATGTCAACTTGATATAATCTAATCAATTATAATCAAAGTGTCAAAGAATTCAGAGAATCAAAGAGAAAAATATTATGCTATCAGTAATGCATAAAAAACAAGCATTCACAAATGTGACTTCAAACACTGATGGCTAGTGGAACCTGACGAATAGAGATCACCTAAAGTCAAGTCATAGTGATGCCCGAGCAAGAACACCAACGAACATTAATGATGAGAAGAATCACAAGCATAATCGATTGCCAGAATCATAGTGTAAATCAACAGAGAAGCCTGAGGAGAATTGGAGTGTTGACTGAAGCTATCAAAGAGTTAAAACACCAAAATTAACTTGAGTTCAGAAATGACAAAATATCTAGCTAGCAGAGCTAAATATGGACTTAATTGGTAGTTATCTTTGTTTTCATTGACAAGATAAAGCCAAAGATAAGTAAAGGATTTAAAGATGTTTTGTCCAGTTGGAAAGAAGATCTGTGCGAGATAAAACATGAGTTTTTATTTAAATCTAATTGGCTAAGATTGTGGATCACACCAAGATCAATAAAATCAAGAACCTAACAATGGTGATATCATGTCTATAAAAGAGACAACTTAATTCATTACGAATTGAGTGGGTGAATGAATGAAAAGAGGATACTGAAGAGAAACTGATGAAGAGAAACTTCATATAGTCCTGATCAATCAAGCTGAGGAAAGAGCTAAATTTTTCTATGGATATCGAGCAACAGAGCACAACATCATCGAGTAGAACTAAAGTGGTGCAAAGGTATTAAAAGAGATATATTGATAAGATTAGTTTTATGAGATTACAATAGATTTAAAAATATGCAAGTATAAGTTGTATATGTGAATAGATCATACTATTTTAGTTTAACCATTGATCACAAAGTCTCTTAACCAAGTGAGATTTAAAGATCCTTTATATATTGAGATACATCCCAAGGAGTATCAAAAAGTTTGATCATGAAGATAGCATGAGATGCTAGATACCTATTGATAGGCCAAGTGAGTGTTTGTTAAAGGAAGGTAGCATAGAGATGCCTAATATCAAGTGATAGAATAAACTTTTAAATGCTCTAACAAGGTCACACCTTACACTGTGTTTGTAACCTTTAACAGGGTTGGCTCTTCACCGAGCTCACTTTAGAAGAGAAATTTTTTTGGGTTATCGGTCCCAAGTGGGTTTTCCCTTCATAGGGCTTCCACGTTAAAAATCCATGTGTCAATGTGTTTATGAGTCATTACTTTATTGTTTTTAATTACACATAGCTTAACTAGACTGATCGGTATACTCTAGATAATTTATTGTCTTTTGGTAAATTAACATATTGTTATTCGGTAAACATACAGTATAAGTTTTAACAAAGCATTCTAAGCAGTAGTTATTTGAGAATTGTATTTGAAGGCATTCATCTTATAGGACTAAAGATAACTAGAGGGTTAATACTTTGGTACTAAGTTTTTGGGTTGATTATTGGAATATTTTTGAGGCCACTGATTCACCCCCCTCTCAGTTATTACTGACAATTGGTATCAAAGCTTGTGTGATTAGAAAGGGAGTTTAAAAACTCAAGCAAAATATCACAAGATGAATAGACGAGATATGCCCAAGTTGAATAAAGACAACTTTGTATCATGACAAAGAAGAAGAAGAATCCACCTATCAGGTATTGGAAATGATGTTACTCAATACCTTGATACTAAATATGTGTTTCCTACAGGACCTCACACTTTTGAGAAATTAAGAGTAAAGCATGAGCATAATTGCATGATGATATAACTTGCATCATCACTCTCCAATGCTGAGTTTGAAGATGTCAAAACCTGCACCTCTACAAAGAAAATGTGGGATAAGTTGAAGCTGGTACATGGAGGAGATGCCAATGTACTAAGAGCAAAGGCATAAAGCCTAAGAGGGAGTTTTGATGACCTAGGGATGAAAGAAGGAGAAAACATCACTCAGTATAGCTACAAATTCAAAGAGATAGTCAATGCTATCTGAGGAGTTGGAGGTGTACTTGAAGAGGAGACAGTGGAAAGAAAAATCTTAAGAACCTTACTGCCTATATATGCTATTATATTTTTTGCTATTCAAGAAATGAGAGCAGTTGCAAACAATACAGTTACTCTAGATAGTCTGAGTGGTAGAATAGTTTCATTTGATATGAATAACTATGATAATAGTGTCTTACCATCTATAGAATCTGTATTCAAATCTTCTTTAAAGATAAGTAATTCAATTTATAGACATGCTATTAGAAATGATAGTGACAGTGATAATGAGGATCAAGGACTTGATGAGATTGAAACACTAATGGAAAGAATATTGTAGAGAGGCAAAGGTAGATACAAAGGTAAATTACCACTTGTATGTTTCAATTGTAAAGAGGTTGGACAGTTTGCTGCAAGATGTCCAAATTGAAGAAAAGATGACAGAGGAAATGATAGATCATATGAGAAGAAGTTTGATAGAGGTGATAATAGAGATTACTGAAGCAACTGTCAATCTGACAAAAGAGATACCCAAGAATACAATGAAAAAGGGAAGAAAGCTTGTTACCTAGTTGAGAACAGAGCTGATGACACTGACACCAAATCAAAAGAAGACATTGAGATGGTATTTGTAGCCATGAAAGATGATTTAGATGAAGATGAAGAAAGGTATGTAGAAACTGCACTCATATCTAAAGTTAGTAAGAATGATGTATGGATCATAGATAGTGGCTGCACTCACCATATGATAGGTGATAAACAAAAGTTTGAGACTTTTGAATACTATAATGGTGGTTCAGTGAGAATGGGAAATGATACACCTTGTCTAGTTAAAGGTAAAGGAACCATAATGTTGAATAACCTGATAAAATGTGAAAATGATTACTGGGTAAAAAGATTGAATTATAATTTGTTAAGTGTTCACAACTGAATAATATAGGTCACCGAGTGGAATTTGAAAATAAGAAGGCAAATATCTTCAATGAATCAGGAAGATTGATTGGTACCAGTGAGAAGACAAAAGGTAACCTTTTCTATCTTGATGAAACTAACACCACTTGTTTAATGACTATAAATGAAGACATATGGTTGTGGCACAAAAGATTGTGTCATGTGAACTTTGATAACATGATAAAGACAAGAAACAAAAGGAATGTCAAAGGCTTATTGAGCATGTCTAAGCCTGAGCATATCATGTGCAAGAATTATCAAAAAGGTAAGATGAAAAAGTCTAGTTTCAAGAGTAAAACCCATACATCTAATGCAATTATAGTATTAGTCCATACAGATCTATGTGGACCCATGAGGACAAAGAGTTACTATGGAGATAAGTATTTTATTCTCTTTGTTGATGATTATTCTAGAATGATGATAGTAATGTTCTTAAAAGATAAATCGAAAGCATTTAAGATGTTTAAATAGTACAAGGCTATGGTAGAAAACAAAGTGAAATGAAATTGAAATTCTTAAGGTCAAATAGAGGAGGGGAATTTACTTTAGAAGAATTTGCTAACTATTGCAATGAGCATGGAATTAAAAGACAAGTTTCTGCGCTAAGAACACCACAACAAAATGGAATTATTGAAAGGAGAAACATATCAATTGTTGACTATGCAAGAGCATTGATGATTGAGAAAAGCACCATTCAAACTTTTTGGAGGGAAGCTGTCAGTACTGTTGTCTACATATTAAACAAAGTACGATTGAAGAAGGACACAAAGAAGACACCCTATGAGCTTTGGTATGGTCATACACCCAATGTAAGTTACTTCATAATCTTTAGTAGTCAATTCTATATTTTCAAGGATGATAGAAATGGAAAACTTGACTCCAAAAGTGATGAAGGTATCTTTCTAGGGTACTCAACCAAAAGCAAGGCTTATAAATGTCTTAGCAAGTCATCTAACAAAATCATTGAAAGTGCAAATGTGAAAATAGATGAATTTGTAGAAAATAATAACAAGGAAAGCAAAAAAGAACCAGAGGAATACATCAAGTTTATTTATATAGAACCTGACACTCTACTTGAGAAACAATGTATCACTCCTGAGCAACATAACATTACACCTGAGCATCAGGAAGCAATTATGAAAATCAAGAAAATCCTCAAGATGATGTTCTAAACAATGGAGATCAGAACAAAGGTCAAGAAGATGATCAGAATAATGAACACAAAGATGAATTGAAACTTTCCAAGTATGTCAGAAGACATCATCCAAATAATCAAATCATAGGAGACAAGAAGGTTGGAACAAGACCAAGAATTAAGTCACTAAACACTAGATGTTTACTTTGTGATTTTGAGCCTAAATATGTTAACAATGCACTTGAGAATGAATAATGGGTCAGCGCTATGAATGAAGAAATAGAATAGATTGAGAAGAACAGTACATGGACACTAGTATTGAGACCAGATGACAAGAATGTCATCGGTACCAAATGGATATTCAGAAACAAGCTGAAAGAGAACGGAGAGGTCGCAAGAAACAAAGCAAGGTTAGTATGCAAGGGATATGCACAAGAAGAAGGTATTAATTATGGAGAAGCCTTTGCACTCATTGATAGACTAGAAGGAGTTAGAATCTTACTTGCTTATGCTGCATTTAAAGGATTCAAGGTATACCAGATGGAAGTCAAATCTGCATTCCTAAATGGAATACTAGAAGAAGAGGTATACATTGAACAACCAGAAGGGTTTGTTGATCCAGACAAGAGAAAAATGGTATGTAGACTACATAAAGCCTTGTATGGATTGAAACAAGAGCCTAGAGATTGGTATGAAAGACTTCACTCATATCTCATTAGCATAAAATTTGTTAGAACAAGTGAAAATAACAATCTGTTCTTAAAAGAAGATACCGATGGTAATATTTTGATTGCTGAAATTTTTGTTAATGATATCATTTTTGGGGGAAATGAACTATTATGCAAATCCTTTTCTAATGAAATGAGAAAGGAATTTGAAATGTCTATGTTTGGGGAGATCAAATTTTTCTTGGTCTATAGACTCTTCAACAAGATGCAGTCATATATATCACTCAGTCCAAATATATCAATGAAGTGCTGAAGATATTCAAGATGGAAGATTCCAAACAAGTTGGAACACCTATGGCTACCAAATGTAAGCTGAAAAAAGAAGACAAATCAAATGAGGTCAATCAAACATTGTATAGATCAATGATTGGAAAAATAATGTATGTTGTTCACACCAGAACAAATATAGCACATGCAGTTGAAATATTTGCAAGATTCTCTGCTAATCCCAAAGAATCACATATGACTACTGTCAAGAGAATTCTAAGATATCTAAAGAACACTAAGGACTATGGATTATGGTATAAAAGAGAAGGAAAATTTGAGCTACAAGTCTATACAGATGTTTATTGGGCTGGAAACATTAATGAATGAAAGAGCACAACTAGAAGAACATTTTTCATGGGTGACAGACTTGTCACATGGATCAGCAAGAAGCAAGGATGCATCTCTCAGTCTACTACACAAAAGTATAATATCTGAATGCTACTGCAAATTGCTCCAATATTACATGGATCAGACAATTGATGGAAGGTATGAATATGAAGATTCTTGAACTAGTAATTATCTATTGTGATAACACAAGTGCAATTAAAATTTCTAAGAATCCTGTCATGCATGCTAAGACTAAGCATATTGCTATCAAATATACTATCTAAGAGAAAAAGTGCAAGAAAAGGAGGTGAAATTGTAATATGTTCAATCAAAGGAACAACTAGTTGATATATTCACCAAGCCATTATAGAAAGATACATTTGAGTACCTGAGACAGAGACTAGGGGTCCAACCCTTGTCTATCAGTTAGTAAGATGACTAGAAGGTTGCATCAATCTATACCAAATTTGAAGATCATTCATGTTGATGCAAACACTAAGATGAACATCAACAGATACATTTGTACAAAATAAGGTACAAGTATGCACCAAATACCAGAGACATTGTATTGCTGATGGATAGGAAAATTCAAGAAATGTATTATATAAAGGGATGGAACATGATATAGATAATCTTTGTTTGGAATTATATTCAAAGGGAGAGATTATCTCATTATCATAAGGGAAAGATTATCTCATTGAATCATAATGGAGAGATTATCTCATTGATCAAAAAATATTATATCATGAAGTGAAGTTCTTGAGAATCAAAAGAAAGAGTTAATCAATATTCAAAGGGAGAGAAATTGATTACATATGAAATATCCATCTCAGGGAGAGAACTAACAAAGGGAGAGAGTTCATACAAAGATAGAGATTGCTATCAAAGGAAAAAGAGATTATCAAGAAGAGGAACTATCAAGGCAGAGCACATATCAGAATAGAGACATTAGATGCTACATCTATCTAATGAAGGGATTGAAGATTGAAGACAACCATTATGCATGAAACAAATCTAAGCTATTTGAGCTTACCGAAAACCAAACATTTGTAATAGTTACAATAGGAAAGCTTGATGAAAATATCATATTTCATATTGTATTAGCAATAGTATAGTATGATAATGTAGTATGTTGCTATAAATGCCAAAGGGAGAGATTGAAGACATGTAACTGATTGAATGGTTGAAGATGTTAAGTTGATCACCAAAATGTAGAAGGATAATGCAAGAAATTAAATTAGTTAATGGATTGTATTTTCATTGATGTCAACTTGATATAATCTAATCAGTTATAGTCAAAGTGTCAAAGACTTCAGAGAATCAAAGAGAAAAATATTATGCTACCAGTAATGCATAAAAGACAAGCATTCACAAATGTGACTTCAAACACTGATGGCTAGTGGAACTTGATGGATAGAGATCACCGAAAGTCAAGTCACAGTGATTCCCAAGCAAGAACACCAATGAGAAGAATCACAAGTATAACTGACGGCCAAAATCATAGTGTAAACCAACGAAGAACCCCAAGGAGAACTGGAGTGTTGACCGAAGCTATCAAAGAGTTAAAACACCGAAATTAACTTGAGTTTAGAAATGACAAAATATCTAGCTGGCAGAGCTAAATATGGACTTAACTGGTAGTTATCATTTTTTCATCAACAAGATAAAGCCAGAGATAAGTAAAGGATTTAAAGTTGTTTTGTCCAGTTGGCAAGAAGATCTATGCAAGATAAAACAAGAGTTTTGCTTTAAATCTAATTGGCTAAGATTGCAAATCATGCCAAGATCAAGAAAATCAAGAACTTAACAATGATGATATTATGTCTATAAAAGAGACAACTTAATTCATTACAAATTGAGTGGGTGAATGAATGAAAAGAGGATGTTGAAGAGAAACTTTTGAAGAGAAAATTCATACAATCCTGATCAATCAAGCTAAGGAAAGAGCTAAAGTTTTCTGCAGACACCGAGCAACAAAGAACAACATCACCGAGAAGAACTAAAGTGGAGCAAAGGTATTAAAATAGATATATTGATTAGATTAGTTTTATGAGATTATAATAGATCTAAAAATATGCAAGTATAAGTTGTGTATGTGAATAGATCATAATGTTTCAGTTTAACCATTGATTCAAAAAGTCTCTTAATTGAGCAGGATTTAAAGATCCTTTATATATTGAGATACATCCCAAGGAGTATCAAAAAGTTTGATCATGAAGATAGCATGAGATGCCAGATGCCTATTGACAGGCCAAGTGAGTGTTTGATCAAGGAAGGTAGCATAGAGATGCCCGATATCAAGTGACAGACTAAAAATTTAAATGCTCTAACAAGGTCACACCTTACACTATGTTTGTAACCTTTAATTGGGTTGGCTCTTCACTGATCTCACTTCAGAAGAATGAAACTTTTGGGTTACTAGTCCCAAGTGGTTTTTCCCTTAACAGGGTTTCCACGTTAAAAATCTATGTGTCAATGTGTTTATGAGTAATTAATTTACTATTTTGCATTACACATAGCTTAACTGGATTGATCGATATACTCTAGATAATTTACTATCTTTCGGTAAATTAACAGACTACTATTCAATAAACATACAGTATAAGGTTTAACAAAGCATTCTGAGCAGTAGTAATTTGAGAATTGTATTTGAAGGCATTCATCTTATAGGACTAAAGATAACTAGAGATTTAATATTTTGGTACTAAGTTATTACTAATAGAAAGATATTCCATCCTAATAGAAGACACAACAACACTCAATCTAGGTACATAAGAAAATCTAAAGGTCACATATATTGCAACATCACTCAATGATCAAGAAAGAAAGGATATGACTGAGTTCCTCAGGAAAACACAAGTAAATTTTTCTTGGACCTACAAAGATATGCCTAGAATAGATACAAATTTAGTTGTACATCATCTTGCAGTTGATCCAGAGGTTAAAAATGTTAAGAAGAAGTTACGTAAGCTGCATCCACAAGTTTATTTTTCAATTAAGACAAAAATCCAAAAAA
Source organism: Thuja plicata (assembly GCA_018584345.1). Lineage (NCBI taxonomy): Eukaryota > Viridiplantae > Streptophyta > Pinopsida > Cupressales > Cupressaceae > Thuja > Thuja plicata. The sequence goes on along the minus strand of MU228051.1, from coordinate 1,681,424 downwards.
TCTTGATGCAAAGATCACCAGACCTATTGATTATCTTGGATGGGTCTCTAATATTGTACTGGTAGGTAAGCTTGCAAGAGGCATCCACATTTGTATAGACTTTAGAGAATTGAACTTAGAATTTCCTAAGGATGATTTTCTGCTACCAAAAATTGATATTATAGTGGATTTGACTTCTGGAAATGAGATGCTATCCCTCATGGATGACTTCTCTAGGTATAATCAGATTAGAATAGCACCAAAAGATCAACACAAAACTACATTCACAACTCCTTGGGGTATATTCTATTATCACGTCATGCCCTTTGGCCTTAAAAATGCAGGAGCAACCTATTAGCGAGAAATGACCATAATCTTTCATGACCTTCTACATGTTATTATGGACGATTATGTGGATGATATTTTGGGAAAATATAAGATACACAAATCACATATTTCCATCCTCACAATAATCTTTGAAAGATTGGAGAAGTACAAGCTTCGGCTCAATCCCAAGAAATGTGTCTTTGGAGTCTAATCCGGCAAGTTGTTAGGCTATATTGTGTCACAAAGGGGCATAGAAGTAGATCCAAAGAAAGTAAAATCCATCTTATAAATTCTACCCCTAGGAAATTAAAATAGTTTCCCTATCTACAAGGAAAACTTCACCTATTAGGAAATTCATGTCATAGTTGGTTGATAAAGTACATTCCTTTTCTCACTTGCTGCACAAAGATGTCAAGTTTCAGTGGGATTTCCTGTGTTAGGAAGAATTTGAATGAATAAAAGGGTATATAGTTGTATCATCTTAAAGTGGAAGCACTTCCATTTTGGTAGGTTTAGCACCCTGATTTAGTACACTTGCATATTAGATTTGTATTTAGGATGCATCTGCACTTGATTCTGCATTTCGAGGTAAAATTAGGGTTAGGGTCCTATGAATCCTCCTTAATTTCCCTCTCTATGGATTTATTTTTAGGTAGAACCTATTTACTGGCTCTCTTAATATTCATCATACCTCTTCTATGGTCTCTATGACTCTCCCCAGCACTCTGGTGTGTTTTCTCACCTTCCTAGGTCCCTGACTGACCTGGGAATCTTGTAGATTTCTTAAGGTGACCTACCTAAAACCTTAGGTTAGGGTTGACATGAATTCTGACCTAGTTCAAAATCAAGGTCGACCTTGACCTAGGTCAAGGTTGAAGTCTATTTTGACCTCTGTCAGGTGTTGGTCCCCGCTTTCAGATTTGGAACATATCGGGGCCCTAAACTTAAAAATAGGTCCCCAGGTCTAGGTGCGAAAGTGTTTTCTATGATATTAAAATTAATACATCCTCTCCTTTGTTGGTCATTGTAATTAGACCATAATTCAAGGAAAAATTTGAATTTGAGTCCCTTATGTTTCCCTAGGAGGTCTATCTCAAGATCTCTATATAAGCACTCTCTTTTGCCTTCATTTGGACATGACAAAATTACGATTATGACATGATGATGACGGAATAATGAAAGAGGATGATATATAAGATATGATGATTCCTTAATACACACAAGCATATTTTTGGACAAGATATTGTGAATCTTCATTGGAGCAAGAAATAGTTCTTCCTTCCTTCTTCTTGGACCTACCATTTTCAACATTCAAGCATTCAAAAGATACTATCATGGGGTAGCAACTATGGATTGTGAGTTTGGTAGGAATACTTTAGCCTTGGGAGCTTGTTATTCTTTCTTTATCATATTCAAATCTATGTATTTCTCTCTCATTTTCAATTCATGCTAGGGTTTCAATCTAGAGGATTAGATCTTGGCATTACACATTTAAAGATCTTTCTAAGAGTAACACATACATACATTCTTTTACATCTGGCTATTAGTGGAGGTGGAAACCACCAAAATGGGGGTTTGACTAAGGCAAAACCCTATATATCCACCCCAAAACACCCTTTTTTAGATATCTACAGTCCCTATTTTGGGAGTTTCAGGTTAGAATCAACATTTTGTTCTCGGTCAGAATCAAACTTTCTAGGTCATAATAAGATATTTTGGGTTAGATGCGACATTCATTTCTAGGTCAGAATCAACATTCTATTTTGGGTTAGAATCATAAATTTTGGGTCAAAGATGACATTCTTTTTTGGGTCAAAATCGGACTTGAGATAGATTCAGAAAAGATTTCTGGGTTTTCTTCATCTCTGCATTTCTGTTCCAGATCTAGTTGTAGATTTTCTAGAAACTTGACACAGGCATCGACAAAGGGGTATTTCCAGATCTTCTATAATGTGAGGTATGTATTTTACTCCATTATTCTTTGAAAACATTTCCAGCTTTACATTCCTTATCATTACAATTAAATGTGAATGGTTAAATATGGCATAGGGTCTCTTTTATATGCAAATCCTCATTGTTAAAAACCCTATTTAAAAGACCATCCAATTTTACCCTTTACATTTTGGTGAACCCGCGATAGACAACTCTTTATTTTTGGTGTTAGATTTACATTTTATGCTAGATCTTGCATGCATATAGAAGTAGATTTATTTTATGCTCTTACATTCATATTTCAAAAATATATAAAAATTACAAAATTTCTTTAAAAACACAAAAACATTTACATGCTTGTAATTTTACTTTTTGTTCAACATGTATGACTTTTGTTTTGAATACTTTGATGAGGCTTTTATTGCACAAGAGGATAGATCCCTTCATAAGGTACATGGAAGTGAGAATGAAAATAGTTTGAATGAGATTTCCATTGATCCTATTCCTATTTCATCCTCCTCCACAACCTCTCCAATTGACCTTTACTATAGGGTCTGTGCATGGTTAGCTTCATGTTCCACTATTTAATACATTGATGCACCTAGAATGTTATATCCTAAACCTTTTGATGATGGTAAAATGATGTCCTTGAATAAATATTAAGGGTAAACCAAGAGATCCTTTGGATTTCTTTGATAACATGGATTCCATTTCACATGCTTATCGCACAAGGAATAATCCTCAACCTACTGTTCCAACTTCTTTACCTCCTTCTCAACCCATTCTTCCTCAAGCACCTAGGTTACCTTCTTCCTTTAAGGAGTATGACTTAGTTGAGAAATTACACGCTACTCCAGCTAAGATATCTTTATGGGAATTGCTTCAAACTTCTCCTACATATCATGAGGCTTTGCAAAAATCTTTATCTACTCTTCCTGCTATGCCTCCTAAAAAAGATAATATCAATTCATTTTTGGAGTGCATGCATACTATGCCTTTTGTACCCCCTATTGTGTTTACTTATGATGATTTACCTTATGTTGAGGTGCAAAATCAATATGATGCTCTTATGGTTGTTGTTTCTATTAATCAGTGTATCATTCATAGAACATTAATTGAAATGGATCTAGGATTAATGTTTGTACCATGGATATGCTTAAGCAAATTAAGACCGATCTTACAAATATTCAACTGAATAATATCCCTATTCGTGGATTTGATAATATTGCAAATAAAACTTTGGGCATTATTATGCTACCTATTAAGGTTGGTCTAGTTCTTCTCAATACACCTATTCATGTTATGCCTGGACCTCTCAATTATAACCTTTTGTTAGGAAGAACTTGGTTACATACTATGCATGCAGTTCCTTCTACTCTTCATCATAAGGTTAGGTTGATTTATAACAATTTGATGTACACACTACATGCAGATGATGTGTCGAATCCTTGCCTAAATGTGGAATATGCTAAGGTTTTTCAACCTATACAACCAAGTAAGGAACCTGAGCAACCAAATGAAGTTAAAAAAACTAAAACTCCATCTTCTTCTTTGACCAGAGATGATTGGGGAACATTGGAATTTAATCCTTCTTTTATGGGAAAATATAAAGTTTCTGATTCAAAATTTATGAAACAACAAAGTGGGTTTGAAAAACAAGTTTTTACTCCTTCCCCAGTTTCTGAGGAATTAAAAAGTAACTTTGTTGCTACTTCACTTGAAGAAACAATTGAGACAATAAAACCAGATTGCTATGACATTGTGACATATGCTACTCCTTTGACTCAATCTGATATGGCCGATAGATATGGTTCTGGTTATCATCTACTCAAGAAACTAGGATTCAATGGGAAAGGATGTGGTAAATATGAACAAGGCATAAAACTACCCTTGGACAACAAAGTTTATGATTACACTTATGGGTTAGGGTTTAATCCTTATAAACAACCATTAGTTTTTCCTCTTAATGTAAATCTCATCTCTGGTGGACATTTGAAGTTGGTTAATCCACTTCTCCTCGACATGGATCAAAAACATAGTTTGGATATTTTTCCTGAGGATGAAGCCCTATCAGATTTTTTAGGAGCTTATCAGAATCAGAATCTACCTATGTTTCATCATAAAAGAAGAAAGCCCTATTATCTAAATAATAAAGCCTATTTTGGAGAAAATGATGAACAAGATATTTCTCCTTTGCCAATGGATTTTCCCATGTAAAGTAATTTGTTAATAACCAAGACTGTTGAAGTTCAAGTGGATGTGAATGACTCTAACAAGACAATCAAAATTGCAAAATGTTTGAATCAAGATGAACATGATCAGTTGGTTTCCCTCTTTCTTGAATATAAGGATATATTTTCTTGGACATATTTGGATATGCCATGTATAGATCCTAAGATATTTACTCACAATATTGTTCTCAAACCTAATGCTAAACCTGTGAAACAAAAAATCCCAAAGATGAATCCATGCATTGCCTTATTAGTTAAGGCTGAAATTGAAAAATTATTAGGTGTTGGGTTCATCCTCTCTATTGATTACTCTGAATGGATTTTCAATATTGTGGCTGTTTCTAAAGGAGAAAATAAGCTAAGGATGTGCACTGAATTTTGAGATTTAAATAAGGCATCCTTAAAAGATGATTTCCCATTACCTAATATTGATATGATTGTGGACTCGACAACGGGTCATGATTTATTGTCTTTTATGGATGTTTTTTTGGGTTATAATCAAATATTTATTCCTATCAAGACCAACTTAAGACCACATTTATAACACCTTAGGGAACATTTTGTTGGGTCATGATGCCTTTTGGATTAAGAAATGTGGGAGAAACTTATCTGCGTGCTTACTTTGATTTTTCATGATTACATTCATAAGATTCTAGAAGATTATGTGGATGATATCTTGGCAAAATCTATACAAAGAAAATATCATGTTTTTATTTTATGACAAATATTTGAAAGAATTAGGAGTTATAATATGAGATTGAATCCTAAGAAATGTGCCTTTGGAGTTGATTCTGGTAAATTATTAGGATTTATAATCTCTAAGTGAGGCATGGAGGTTGATAATTAAAAGATTGATGCTATTGTTAACATGCCTCCTCCTAAGAATATTTCTCAATTACGTAGTTTACAAGGAAAAATTCAAGCTATTCATCGCTTTGTTTCTAACTTAGTTGATAGAACTGTTACTTTCACTTCCTTGCTTAGAAAAGATACCATTTTTTAATGGAATAAGGAATGTAAACAATCCTTTGAGAAATTTAAGGAGTATCTTGCATATCCTCCTATTTTGCAACCCGCTCAATTTAATAAACCCTTTTATCTATATAATTCTGCTACTCCAAATTCCATGAGTGCGTTGTTGGCTCAACATGATAGTGAAGGTAAGGAAAGACCACTGTACTACATTAGTCAGATTTTACTTGATTATGAAATGAGATATACTAACTTGGAAAAAAAATGCTTGGCTTTATTTTATGCTTGTCAAAAACTCAGGCATTACTTATTGAATCTTGAGGTTAATGTGATTGTTAAATTTGATCCTCTAAAACATCTTTTCTCAAAGACTGATCTCTTTGGCCGTTTGGCAAAGTGGGTGATGTTACTTATAGAATTCAATCTTAATTTCATTTCTCAAAAGTAAATTAAAGGACAAGATTTAACTGATTATTTAGCTGAAGCTCCTTGTCCTCATTTTGATATAGGTGTTACCTCAATAAAATTCCTCGATGAGAGCATTCTAGCTATTCAGTAAGAGGATGTTTGGGAATTATATTTTGATGGTTCTAGATGTAAGAAAGGTTATGGTGTTGGCATTATCTTGGTCCCTCCCATAAAGAAACTGATCCCTATGTCATATAAATTGACCTTTCCTTGTACTAACAATATTGTGGAGTATGAAGCTCTTATAGCTGGCTTACGAGCAGTTGCATCCCTTCACATTAAAAAATTGGAAATCTATGGGGATTCACAATTGATTGTGGAAAAAATCAAAGGAGGTTATCAGAATAAGAATGATAAAATGATGCAATATAGAGATTTGTCTCTTGATATTCTTTCACAATTATCTTCTTATATGATTCAAACTTTACCTAGGAAAGATAATCGACATGCGGACGCCATGGCAAGCACAGCTTCTTTGGTTTGTCTAGATAATAATGCCGATGATTTTAAATTTACTATACATACTCTTAAACACCCTGTAATTTCTAATAAGGTTATTGTTGATTGTTTTAACTTGCATTTGGATGAATAGTATTCGCATATCTTTCATTTTTTGAAAGATAGTACTTTTTTGGAATCAACAACAAGGAACATGCGTAATCATATTAGGAATCTTGCAGCACATTATATCATTTTGGGAGGTATTCTTTACAAACACTCTTATAATGGTTTGCTATTAAGATGTCTCAGTAGAACTAAAATTCTGATAGCTTTAGCAGAAGCTCATTCTAGTTCTTGTGGGGGACATTTTGGTGAGAAGTATTTAGTAAATAAACTTCTTAGAATGGGATATTATTGGCAAAAAATGGAACAAGATTATTTTATGTTTGTTAAGAAGTGTCCTCAATGTCAGCAACATGGTAATTTAATTCATGCTCCTTCTTGTGAGCTTCATAATCAAGTTGCTCCATGGCCTTTTAGTATTTGGGGTTTTGATCTTATTATAAAAATCTCACCAGCTTCTTCTCAAGGACATACATACATCCTGATAGCTACAAATTACTTTACGAAGTGGGTGGAAGCTATTCCTCTCCATTCTACTAACGCGGATGTTATTTGTGATTTCATCCTTAATCATATTATAGCACAATTTGGTATTCCTTCAACGATAGTTTTGGATAACGACACTTCTTTAAATAATAAAGAAGTCACAAAATTCTTGGAGAAATATCGTATTTAGCATAGATTATCTACTCCCTACTATCCTCAATATAATGGTCAAGCTGAAGCATCGAATAAAGTTATTGGGAAAATCTTAAGGAAAGTAATTAATAAGCATGTGAAAGATTGGCATACCCAACTTACCTATACTTTATGGGCTTATAGGACTAGTGTTTGTACTACCAGAGGTACTTCTCCTTATAATCTTGTCTATGGTACTACTGCTATTATGCCCTTAGAATTAGAAATACCTTCTTTGTGTATTTCATTTCATGGGATAATCAACAAGGATACTTTTCGGGAGCAATGATTACAAGAATTAGAAATGTTGGATGAACAATGGATAAATGCTTTGGAACATATAAAGGCTTATCATTAATCACTTTAGAAATAGTATAATCATAAGGTGATTGAACGGTCATTTTTGATGGGTGATTTAGTCTTGTATGAGAATCAAAGGAATGTGAATGCTTTACATGGTGAAAAAGGGAAGTTTATCCCTAATTGGCTTGGAAATTTTGTAGTAATTGAGGACTTTGATTTAGGTGCTTATAAGATTGCTAATATGAATGGTGTCCCTCTTACAGAGCCTATTAATATTATGCATCTCAAACATTATTATCCATAGTACATCATTCTTTCTTTGTGTATTTATGTATTCCTTATAGAATAGTTATGTCTATTTTATAGGTTATGTGATTTGAATACATTCATACATGAATTCGTTCTTTCTTTCTGTTAAGTTTTGTATTGGTGAAAAATACAGTAATCAATCACAAAACGAACTAGGAAAAGAAACTTTTTCATATATAACTTCTATGAGTTTGATACATATATGGCACATGTGCCCTATCTATCAATGTCTGTCTCTACACTCTGAGGGTCGATGAATCTCAGCTCTCTTTGATCTATGATGTGAAGCTAAGGATCTTAGTATAGTAGTCTGTGTGCAGCTCCTCAACATGCTCATCTCATAGTTACACTCCTAGGCTATCTGTAGGTTAGCTATCAATTTCTCTTCTATCTCTTTGCATAACCGTAGCTCTTGTTAGACACATGCAAAAACCTCTGCATGTCTGCCAAGATCTCTCTATCCAATGAGGGACTCTCACTCACTAGCTAGAAGTTGGTAGGATATACATGTATTATTTAGGACCTTAGATATAAAGCTCTTCCACTCTGCTACACTATCTGCAAAATTCAAACATATTTATCTTTTAGGACTTCTTTTTAAAACATTCAGTTAAAATATCCAAATATAATGCGTATTTCATACCTAGATCTCCCTCCTGAGCATCACCAAAGGACCTAGATGGTGGGGGAATGGAAAGAATACTCTCTCCATGCTTGCTATGTCTGGGTCTTAGTGGTGGTGTCTTTGTATGAGTGTGGGGTGGTCATCCTGATCTCATTGGTACAACATAGACAACATGCTTATCTACACCTATACTATCACTTGGGGGGATATCCTCTGCTCTTTCCCCTTCTCCCTCTTCTTATCTAAACTCTAATCTCTCCTCCGCTCTCTCCTCCTCCATAAGATCTACCTTGGAGATGGGATCCTCCTCCTCCTCCACTGGTATGTCACTACCTTGGTGTGTCCTCTCTGACAGACCGGGATCACCAATGAGATAGTCATCAGGGAAGATGGGGTGGGTTCCCTGTAGATTCCAATATCTGATATACTCTCTACTAACACCTGAATAGGATACATCAGGAACTACCTCTATATCCTTGGTCTTATCTATCTCGCTATCTACAATATCTGCTACTGTAGGTCAGTGTATAGCACCGGGTCTCTGATAGTATCTGGTCAGGTGTACATACCAAGGTACTATTATGGGGACCCCCTGTATAAAACCAAACTATCTCATCAGTTTGTCATAGCAATATGGAATCACTATATGACTAGTAGGACCCTCTAGTAGCTTGTGCTAATGGGAGTGTCTTAGCTGGTGTTGAGTATCTGGTTATTCTGTCATTCGACAGTATGGTCTCCATATCACCTCAATACCTAGTATACGGTCGAGGCATACCCTCCAAAAGAGGATATCCCTGTACTACCAGACATCTTCTAGTGGGTAGGCAAAGGCTCTTAGTGTGCTCGCATCTACTATCACTGAAACACCTTGTGGTTGCATACATGTGTAATGCTCAAACATCCAAACTTGTAGCAAGGTGCATACTATGAGACTCTCTCACTGGTATCTCACTAACTAACACAACTCATGGTAGAGATGGGCTAGCATACCATGACCCCATGAGAAGATAGTCTTTTCACCCTCCATCCTACATATGAGATGAGTGAATGGTGCTAAAAATATTGTACCCTTTGTGTTGGGTACTAAAACTAAAGAGAGTATACACAACATCACTTTCCATACCAAAGGTGTTAGGCTTGCTAGTATGGATGATGAACTGATCTAATCTACTCGGGTCCTCATCTTTGGTACTCATCCTAAAAAAAACTCCCCATTTGAGAGGACCTCAGTAGGACTTTTCTGCACTCTCATTCTGATAGGCTTTCCTCAGACTAGAAGTTGTAGGATCCTATGAACATCCTCCAGTGTGATCGTGATCTCTCCTGAGGGAAGATGGAAGGTATAAGTATCCTCATCCCACCTCTCTATCATGGCCAATATCATGGATTGATGGAACCTCATCTATGGTAGGACTACTACCTAGTACAGTCCCACATCTCTCAATATGTGTATCTCATCCTACTATAGCTTAGACAAGTTCTCTCTGACAGTCAACAATAACCCTCCGAAGGGGTTCTCTCAGAGATGGACAAGATCCTATCAACACAAACAATATCATATCAATACTCTATAATCATGCAACTATAATACTCACTTGACCAGGTCAAGGTTGACCTTTTTGGGTCAGGGTCAACCTTTTTGGGTCAAGGTCGACCTTATCCCCAAAAAGGGTGAGATCTTCCCAGTTATGGTCAACCTTAAAGGGTCAATGTTGACATAACTGGGCCAGGGTCAAAATTTTTGGGTCAAGTTAAACCTTACCTATGAAAACATGAATTTTACAATGAAAAATATGAAAACAATGAACTTACCTTAGGAAGTGGCTATCCAATGGCTAGGCACTCTGTCAAGATCTCTATGCAGCTCGCTCGAAGTTCTTCTCTCTTTGACATTCTACTTCTTTTCCTAAACTCTGAAAATGGTAAGAATGAGAAGGTAAGTATTTCTTTCTCTTATTTATATCTAAAAATTATGGTTTTATTAGGGTTTCATTTGAATTTACTTAGGTTAAATTCAAATTTCCTTCATATGCATTTAGATAGACATTCACTCTTTTCATCATAACTTGAGTTCGGTAGCTCCATTTTCAGTATCGTCAGTGGTGTTGGAATTTTGATTTAGATACCTAACCCCTTGAATTAGTTTAGGAAGGTTAGGAATACATTCAACATGTTTAGGAAAGGAATTTTAAATAAATAGTATATCTAGTGTATAGGTCTAGCCTTATCACCCTGTTTCACCTTTTAGAATTAGTAAGCCAAAACAAGGGGGCATAAGGGGCTCTATGCACTTCTCAAATTCATCCTAGTAAGTCTTAGGTACTCTATGGATTTTAATTAACCTTGTGTGCTGCAGGTTGTGGGTACTAATAGTTTCTTGCAGGATCTCTACGTTGAGGACTTGGCTATATCCTTTTTATTTTTATGATGTTTTCTTACTTTAGCTTGCATATTCACGTAGTGTCATATCTAAGCTAAAGTGGGGGATAAATTTATCATCTTAACATGGAAGAACTTACATTTTGGTAGGTTTATCACCCTCATTTAGTACACTTGTATATTAGATTTGCATTTATGATGCATTTGCACTTGATTCTGCATTTCTAGGTGAAATTAGGGTTAGGATCCTGTGAATCCTCCTTAATTTCCCTCTTTGTGGCTTTATTTTTAGGTAGAACCTATGTAATTGATCTCCTAGTATTCATGATACCTCTTGTATGGCCTATGTGCCTCTCCCCAACACTCTGGTGTGTTTTCTCATCTTCCTAGGTCCCTGGCTGACCAGGGAATCTTGCATATTTCTTAAGGTGACCTCCCTAAAACCTCAAGTCAGGGTTAAAGTAAATTTTGACCTAGGTAAAAATTAAGGTCAACCTTGAC
>MU228051.1:1585244-1624146 GCA_018584345.1 Thuja plicata | reverse complement strand
ATGCTTTCTTGACCCTCAAGTTAAGATTTAAAACAAATAAAAACTCTATAAATAGAATTACATTGCTTTATCTGACGTGTAAAGTCAAATCCACTTTTTGCAGGTTCTTTAACTGACTGTCGGTTCTTATGGTCGAGCTGCTCTGTCAGTCTGTCAGTTTTCTTCTCCGTCGGTGTTCCTTGAACTATTCATCGGGTATGCCTTTTCTGCTCCATCGGCGATGTTCTCAAAACTATATCGTCAGTTATGCTTGTTGTCGGTAATTTTTATACTTAGCATTTTCACGTTAGACATTTTGTCCTGTCGGGTATGCTTGCTGTCTGCCGGTTATGCTTACTGTCCACTGGTTATGCTTATACCGATGACCTTCATCATATTTTTCCCTTTAAGTATACTAATGGAAAAACTTAATGTCATCATAATTCTCTATATTACTCATAGTAAGCATAACATTACTAGGCCAACATGGTCATGATTTCTCTTCTCTTCATGAATTTATCCTTTTTATATTGGTATTAGATTGGTAAGTTCTTAAGTCCTTGGTGGCTTGGTGTTTCTTACCTCTTTAATATCTCGGTGAAAGTTTTTTATTGCTACTTTATACTTTACTAAGAGCATGATGGTAGGTTCATACACATACTAAAGTGGGTACCTAATGTAGCATCATAACTTGTATCTCTACACTATTCCATACTCAACTAAGCATTCTGACCTTATGCTCTTTGATCATGTTTGGATGGGTTCACTCTAGCTTCAAGTTGAAAAACTTATCTATCACCTAGATCAGTGGTCCTTTATTCAAACCTGATAAACTAGACAATGACACCCAACCGTCCTTGTCTATATTAAAGGGGCCTACTTTTGGATACTCCAAGGATATGAAAATATAGATAGGAATTCCTTTCTTGTGTTATCCTTCTTTGTAAATTTAAAATGTTTCATGGGGTGAGGTATAAAAGAAATCCCTACCCCTCATTTGAGACATTTAATATTATATAATCACCAAATCATATCAAACCACATCATATCATTAAGAATAAATAAAGCATTATAAAGGTAGTGAAGGATAGGTTAAGTTCATATTTCAAGCATTCAAGATGACATCCTTGATCAAGCTACGATAGAGGCAATTATGCATTCCTACATGACAATATCAACCTTTTCATGGAGACTTCAACATAAAGGATATTCATGAAGGTGTAATATTCCATTTTATCATTTTGATATTATGTGTAGCTTCTACTCATTCAACGAATTCTTTTAATTCCATTTCCATATAATGTTGATTCAATTATAGGGTTAATTCCAAACCCGAGGTTTTACATAGGCAAAACCCTATCAACCCAACAATATTTTCTCTCTTTTTCATGTGCAAGTGACACGATCTAAAGATAATAATATTGATTTGGGAAGAGAGGATAGAAACATAAAAAAATATATTTTACAAAGACAAAAAGGTAGAGAGTGAAAAAATTTTTAGTCAGTGTTTCACACTTTTTTGCAACAACATTTTGGGATAGATTCAAAATATCATCTTGTTCCATGAAGAATATCTTTTATTTTCTTTTGACACTCTTGGAATAGGGAACCTACATATAGCATTGTCCTCCACTTTCAGGCCTCGATTTCAGGCACACGCCATTCTCTATTTCTCATTTCCAGATATATACTTGTTTCTATGCATCTTATCTGAAGATTCAAGTGTATATTAAATACTATTAATTTCACACCATTATAATAATCCCAGGCTATCTAGGTGCTCACGCTCCTCATCAATCAGTCTATGTCTATAGGAAAGTTGGTCAGATTGACTCTCCTATGTCAAAAGGAAATCATCCCTAATCCACATGTGTAGTAAAAGTCACACAATTAGTCTACAGGAAGTCAAATAAGTCTACCATACATGTAATCTATAAAATTCATATGCATGCATAATAAAATTTCATTCCAGTCAGTCAAAAAATATGAAAAATAGTCATAATTGTATTGATTTCACCTAGAAATCCTTTATTTTTTAACCACTAAGCTAAGTGTGGCATTTCATTAGACCAAGTGTGGCTCAATTATTATGCACCATTTGATAGGAAACTATATCGCTTTACCCTTACGTGTAGAAAATGAACACTACAAGTGTGTATTTTTCCCACTAAGTGCAAACCGGTTAAAATTTTTCCTAAAACTAAGCTCATCATTTTATACCTATACGTGCATCAATCTCGACACCTAAGTGCATCGTTTTAATATGCTAAAGTCTAATCTAGTCTAGGAAAATGCATGAAAAATGAGGAAAATTAAATGTGAAAAGTGCAAAACTTACCAAAAATGGGGCGTCAGCTGGCCATTGATATATTCTAACTTGATCACCGATATGCACTCCATCCTCGTAGTCTTCCATCTCACTCTGAATGCTCAGAAACTACTCCTTCCACTCCTAGATCTCCAAGATATCAATGTGCACAATGAATTGAAAATGACCCTCCAAATCCCTTTTTATACTCCCTCTAACCCACCTTGATGGGTGTGCACACCGTGCATTTCTAGTGGTCACGATGTTTTTAACCTTCTAGAGTTCATAACCTTCACGTATGATCTCCATTTTTAATTTCATAAATTACGTTGCGATCCTAGTCACGATATCAACAAAATGAACACTCCATTCCATTTTCCACTCAATTCCTTGAGGGGGCACCATAATAATTGGTTGCTGACAATGTTTCATAGGGGCATACCAGGGCATATTTTATCAACTATTCTTTGAAATAACGCTTCACAACGCAATATATCAAAGATGGGTAAAATATAGGCAATAAAAATGACCAATTGTTCTAATGCAATAAATTTACTAACATTCATCTTAAATTGTTAAATAATATTTATTATTTAATCAATTTGTGTCATTCTACTATAATCTAAACTCAAAATCTTCATTGCTCTATAAATTCCTAATTAAGTGATTTTAATTAATTAATTAATATTGTATGAATTAATTCATCTATAAATTAATTAAATAATTAGACATTATTTAATTATTCCCTATGTCATTATATTTAATTAAATAATCATATTATTTAAATAAATCTTTCCTCTTATTATTATTATATTTATGTAATAATTAAATCAATTTCCCTCTCATAATTAAATAAATAATATTTAGTTAATTAACTAATTCTTCCTCTTATAAATAAATAAATTTTAATTATTTATTTATATTCCTCACATGTGCAAATAAACAAATTGTTTTATTTATTTAATCATATTTTTTTTCAATTATGATTTTCAATTAAACTTTCAGTCATAATTCTTGATTTCATAATCCTCTCTCCTAACTAATCAATTAAATCAATAATATTTAATCTATCTGGTCTTCTACTCCACCTCATCAATTAAAATCCTCAATCAAACTAGTTAAATCTTCCATTTATTCAAACACATGCAATTAATTAAGTTCAACTCCCACTCACTCTAAGTTCAACTCTTTAATCTATCCTCTCGATATATCTATTTACTCTATCAACATGCAATCAATTGAGTTCAATTCCCACTCACTCTAAGTTTAACTCTTCAATCACATACAATCAACCCACCAATCATTGAATATTGATTGGAAACCTTGAGTTTCTTATAAATAGAGAGCTAAATCTCTTAAGTTGTTAACCATAATTGCTTTGAATTCTTATACTAGCTCATCGAGCACTCATTTTATGAGAGCTCACATTGCATAGAGAAGGAGAACAATGAAGGAGGACATTCAGTTTGTATGTTTTAATTGATTTCATTATGATGATTATGCATGTTGTTTATTTTATTCCTCTTTCAATATTGGGAATACTAACTTCCTAACATATCTCTGTGGTTGAGATTTTGATGTTATTTTAGGCTTCTACAAATACTTATTACCCTGATTATAGGGACGCCCAAAATCTATGACCACCTTTTGAAGGTGATACCCTCACCTTTTTCAATAAAGTATCCATAGATTTGGTCTCTACAATAGTACTATTATACTTAATAGTGTATGCATCCAACTTATACAAAGTGCCAATTTTAACACCCCTAGAAACCACCATAGTACCTCTCACCATTATGCATCTTGTATCAGAAAATGCTACTTGCATACCCGAATCTATTATTTGTCTTAGAAATAATATTTTTTTTCTCAGAATAGGGAGATGCAATGCACCATTAATATTTCTTATTCTACTAGGTCAGGAAACCTAATTTTGACTTCAAATACCATGACCAACAATATTTAAATGAGAATTATCACCCAAGTACATCTTACCTCCCTCAAATTCTTGATATTTAGAAAAATAATCATTATCAGAGGTCATATGAAAATATTCACTTGAGTCAATAAACAACACATCATCACATGCATGAGTGGCCAAAGTCAAAGAAAGCATCACGTTCTTCCCAGACTCAGAATCAAAATCAAATTTCTTCTTTTTCTTCTTCTTTTCTTTGCATTCCTTAAAAATGTGTCTAGGCTTACCATAACTCCAACAAATAACTTTGGAATTTCCAAGATATTTGGATCTCCCTCTAGATTTAGATTTATTATGTTTCTCATTCTTCTGGCCTTTTTCCTTAGGTCTTCCACAAACAACTAGGACTTCCTTGACATTTATGGATACCTTCCTCCAATTCTCTTTAAAAAGAAAAGAACCCATCACATCTTCTATCATCAAAATAATAGAAGTATTTCTGATATCCATAATTAGAGAATCCCATGAATCAGGCAAAGAACACAAAAATATCTGACATATCTCCTCTTCATCTATCTTAACACCAAAAAATGCCAACTGAGCCACCAACATATTGAATTCTTTTGAGCTATACATAATATTTCCACTCTCCTCTATTCTCAAGGAATATAGATTCTTCCTCAAGAAAATCTTATTTACTAAATATTTCTCTTGATACATCTCACTGAGCTTCTTCCATAGACTCTTTTCAGAGGACTCTTTATAGATAATAATTAAAATATATCTCTTTCAAGGTATAATATGGTTAGACCCTTGAATTTGTGGTCCATAACAACATATTTAGTATCTTCATTCAAATTTTTAGGTCTCAAGACCTTCTCATCAACAACATCCAATAGATCTCAATCTATTAGTAGATCCTCTATCTTCAACTTCCACATTTCAAATTATTTCTAGAAAATTTCCGCACCTATATTCTCCCTAACAAACAATCCATCTGAAAATTATTGCAACAAGATCCCAAAGTATCTTCTAGAAAAGCTTCCACTCAAATCTATATTAGTTTACATAACCCAACAATGCATAACTGAAACCAAAGGTGATCAGGCCTACACTAATTTTGAGGAGAGGGTAATGTAAAAAATTTCTTAGATCTTTCTAACATTTATAAAAACTTAACTAAAATAACAGAAAATAATGTGCATACCACAACACAATGATTTATGTGGGGAAAACCCTTTTGGGAGAAAATCCCCACACTCCAAAAGTCGTCCAATATATTATTTAGAATTAATAATATATTACAATATAATTTTAGAGAAATATTCTATCAGGATCATCACTAACCATAGATACATAGGTAACTAAATAGCTATAAGACTCTTACACACACCCTCCATCTCTCGCACGTAATATATAGGAGCTACAATACAAGAAACTATCAAATTGAAATAATTTAAAAAGCACAGGATAAAAACCACTCATAAAGATGTGCCCATGTCTTATATCCAATCAAAGATTCCCAATGATGTGTCAATACACACACCAACATGTGTACTCCCTTTATAGCTCACTTATATGTTCAACACATTTTTATATTTCCTATTTCAGGAAACCCAACTTTTGAAGGCCATAAAATTTGAACTAGATATTGTTTGAAGTGAAAAAAAGCTTGTGACATGCTATATAACCTTCTTAACGTCTACACTATTTCACAATATTTTCAGCCTATTGTGGAGCCTCTAAAGCCTCCAAAATTGAATTTGATTTATTTTTCTTCATTTTGTAAAAATGGGAACTTTAATATCTTCAAAATTGGACACGAGCTTGCAGTTGTTTTACCGACTTGCTTATTTTTGTTAACTAAAGATTTTGGAAAAGAATATAGATAATTATTTTTCAAACAAAAAGCTTAAAAATAGTAACCCTATATAAATGCAAGGTTGATCTACACATTTTTCGTATAGTAGAGACAAAATTTTTGAAGGCTTTACTTGATGAGATAATTTCAAAGGTGGGCGAGTGATCTTGGACACAAATGATTAGCTATAAGGAGTTCCCTTTCCATTATAGACACTGCTTTTCTATGAACCACTTGGCTTTCTCTTGTCATTGCGAGGTCCATTCAAATTTTCCCCCAATTGGTGGAAAGGTGTTGGCCATTGTTGTCTCACAATATTTTCTACAATTTTGGATGATGACTCAATGTATGATGAAGATGCAATGCCTCCTTCCCCTATCACATGTACTAGGTCAGAGGTCTTGGATGTTGCTGCCCCTAAGCCCTCTGCTAGGGACATAGGTACTCATCCTCTTCTGTGATCATTCATGAGTCTAATTTTTTAGATTATAATACTTCTCCCTCTATACAAAGAGTCTATTAGGGAGGTCTTTCTGTCTATTTGGAGGGCACTTTATCTATGTTATTAAAGCTTCCATGGTTAAGGATGATGCCTCCTAAATTTTATGCATCAAAAGAAGAAAAGTTAGTCCCTCATAGTTCCTAACTTATAGATGGTTCTATTGAGGCTACATGTGGGTCCCAACTCTATTTTTAGTGATTGTTTGCTTTGCTATATTTTCCCTTACAATAGATTTCCTTCAAATGTTTGGCTGTTTTGTCTTTTCTTTTGCTGGTGGCCCCTTTGGTAACCTTCTTGCTCCTTTAGCAAGATTTAGGTCCTATAAAAAATTCACTTATCTTCAAAGAAAATATATAATGTTATATTCTTCATTTGATACAAAACTAAAACTTAAGATAGATCATTACAAGTTCCTTGAAAAAAAACACAATGGACCAGCCAGAATAGGCCATCCCCTCAAAAATACATAGAAGAACACTGCCAAGGCTAAAAATTTGAAGACCAGCAACCCAGGACCAAAATCAATCATTAGGATTTTCCTCTAGTCCCCTTCTTATGGGATCGAAGAGCCATATCAAGATAAGGAGAGGACCATTCAGAGTGTTTACCTTTAATGGTGATCCATCCTTCTTCCACTGTGGTAGCCTTATCCTGCTAGCTAAAAGAATCCAAACCCATTTTTGTAGCACCCAACAAGGATCCAACACCCTTCGCTTGACCAGCCATAAGAGTCCCAGATCCAAGACCAGAACCTCCATCCTCTAAAGAGGAAATAATTGTAGGGATAGCAGAGCTGAAAAGGAAGGATTAAAATTCTAATGTCAAGGTTTAACCATGAATGGGAAACAATCCTCCTAGCTAAAAAAGTGATCACATAGAATGATCTTTCTGTCTGCAACATTGTCAAATTTGGCAATAAAGAAACCCTTGGCCATAGGATAAATATGCACTATACTAGAGATAATGGGTTCCCAGTGCTTAGAAATCCAAGCATGAAGCCCCAGAAGATCAGGCCAGAAGCTCTTAAATCTACATATCTCCTTTTTAGAAGAGAGGTCTAAGATAGTCTCACCAATTGCAACAACCATCTCTTCCACGAATGAGATATCTAACGATTTACGGATTGGGAATGATAAAATCAAGGAGGAAAGAAATTTGGGGCCGCTCTTACCCCCACCACCTCCACTATGAGCCACATGAGAAATAAAAGAATCGCTAGGAGCCACAAAGCAAAGCACGTGACTCATCAGGGATGAAACCCTAGTCGCAACATGCTTCAAAGTAGGAGAAATCCCAGACGCATGGACTAAATCACCCCCAACAGGGTCGACGTTACCCCCTTCCTCAGAAATGAGAATGGAATGTCTGGGACCAGTAGAAGAGGGACTAGCGAATCCCATAGAGGGAGAACCCAGACCCATAGAGGGAGCGCCACCACCATCCAGACGAACACCATCGACCAACAAAGAATCCGCTGGAACAAACGTCGTAGGTGAGGGGCCATTGATACCCAGCATAGGACGAGAGGATCCAATAACAAATGTAGGGGAGGAAAGCCTAGGGTGGGAAAGAAGAGGGAGAACCATGGTAATGTTACAGGGTTGTGTTACTAATGTTCACAAAAACCACTCTCAAAAATGTGTATGTTAATGTTAAAAAGAAAAAAAGAAAAAAATTATCAATGCATGTATTACCCTATGTTCTTGACATCTAAATTAGTTAATTATAAAGAATGTTTTGAATTAAGAAGCAGCAAGAGGGCAGCAAGAGGGCGCTGGCCCGAGGTACATAAAAAGCTATCTAGAACAGAATTAACAACATATTAATCGAGCCTAGAGAGCAACAATATAGCATATAACCTTCTACCTCTATCAAAAACCAAAATGATAAAACTAAACCAGTAATTATAAAGAATGTTAAAGAAAAATGTTGCTTCATTATTAATTTTGAATAGTTATGTTTTATTTATTTTTCTTTTCAAAGTGAAGTTATAACATATATTTTTCTATTCGTTATTTAAAATTTAAACCAATTAGTTATAAAGAATACCAAAAATAATTTTTTTCTTATTCATAAATAAATTTACATAGTGAAACTATAACATTTAATTCACTATTGTTTATTCCAAGTTTAAGCAAATTAATTATAAAGAATGTCAAAAGAAAAGATTGTTTTTCATTATTAGTTTTAAATATGTAAGTTATATTTCTTTTTTTCTTTTAAGAGTGAAACTATACTATATAATCTTCTATTCTTTATTTAAAATTTAAATCAATTAATTACAAAGATTGTAAAAAGAAAAGATTGCTTATTCATTGTTAAATCTAAATAGTGAAGTTATACCATGTAATTAACCTATTTAAATTTACTTTTAATATTTTAGATTTGAAGATGAATATATGTATACTCAACAATATCATTCTAATAGAGATTTAAACTTTTGTAATAAGAATCACAATATCATCATTTAGCCATCACACTATGTTATTGCCATCAAAATTTTCTAATTATTTCAAATAAAAAAGAACATGCTAAATATTTAATCTCCTTTTTATTTATTAACATTCTTATATTTAATAAAAATATCTAAAATGTTCTTTCACTTTATGATTCTAATAAGAAACAATTCTTTACTAATAAAATCATTCTTAAATCTAACCAAAACTTTAAATTATCTTATAAATAAAGAAAGCTAAAGACAAAAGCATGCTGTGTGCATGAATACATGGGAACATTCAAATTGTTGAAGTAAAAGAGGATAAGAAGTTGAAAAGTTTGTTCTCAAATAGAAAAACCTTTTTCCATGGCAGTTTGCAATAAAGTCTTAAAGTGGAGAATGGATAACAAGAGAGCTTTAACGACTTGGGATCTTGTGCATCACCAATGCACCTCAGAAAAGTGTTAAACATTGCTTAAGATTTCTTTTACTTGTCTTTCTTCTTTTAATAATTACCCAAGTCAGTCACTGTTTGGAATCTGGCTCGGGCAAGACAACAGCATGCTTTTCTACATCTACCATACTTTATAAAGAATCCCTCTGAAGTTTTGTATTTTATAAGCCGATGAAAGAGCATGAAAAGCATAAAAAGGGAGAGATAATTAGGGACCCACTTGAATTAGATTACAGAATGGATTGGGGCTTCCAAAGCACTGAAATGGGAACATATTTGGAAGGAGGCAAACAGTTATGATACACTGTTTTCTAAAAGTTCCATAGCTTTGGCATGCATCTCTGAGAGAAAAAAAGTGAGAAAGAATGAGAAAAAAAGTGAGAAACAATGACAAAAAAAAGTTAGAGAGTATCAGAAGTGGTGGGCTTTCAGGGTGAAATGGAATTGGGTGTTGGCGTGTAAGATGGTCGGCCACCTTTTTCATAAGGAGATTAAGTGAGAATGGAAATGTTCACGCGTGGGGTTGGTAGAATGATGAAACTCTCCGACAAGACAAATGAGACAGTTACTCTCACACCCATTAATTTTTTCCTCCTCTTTCACCAGAAAGGACATGTTTTTCATCCTTTTCAAGCAATTCAAAGCAGGATCCCAAGGCCTTCTTTCCATGCGTATACAATAAACAATCTCTCTTAATTACATCATTCATTATAATCTATCGACCCTCCTCATCATATCGACCACCTCCTCCAACATCATTTGGATTCCTCAATCTCCGCTTTAAAATGTCGTTATGCTTCGTCCTTCTCTTCATCTCCTGAGGTTTCCCAAATCCAGATGTTAAAGTTCGTTATTTTGAGAGTGGAGCAGCCCGGATCATTTCACTTCTAGCAAATCTATAATCACTTCTTGCCGCCTTCCTTGATTGATTGGTTCAATTGGGTAATGTGTAAATAGGATTTTGGGGGGTTTATGTGTGATTTAGCAGCCTTCCTTGATTGATGGATTAGAATAGATCACTTGATTTCTAGAAAGCCTATGACCATTTCCTTGCCTGCTTTTATTGATGGATTCACTTGGGTATTGTCTTAACTAGAATTTTAGGTCATTTTAAGTGTGTATTATATTGCTTAGATTGATGTTCACTTGGGTATTGTCTTAAATAGAATTCTAGGTCATTTAAGTGTGTATTACATTGTTTGGGTTGATGAATTCACTTGGGTATTGTTTTAAATATAATTTTAGGTCATTTAAGTGTGAATTATATTGCTTGGATTGATGGATTCACTTGCATATTGTCTCATTTAAGTGTGTATTGTATTACTTGGACTGATGCCTTTACTTAGTATTGTCTGAAATAGAATTTTAGGTCATTTAGGTGTATATTATATTACCTCATTTTCAGGGAACTTATCACCATTTCCTTCCTTGCTTTGATTGGTGGGATTCATTTGGGTAGCTTTAAATAGAATTTTAGGTTATGACCTGCTGTTTGGATTGTCTTAAAAGTAAAAATTTGGGTTGGTTTGAGTGTTTAGGTCTTCAAACTGAATGTAATGGGGTTGCAGTGGCGATGCTTTTGTACTGTAGGATGGCCTGATCAAGTGAAAGAAGATTGGAGATAATGTCGCCAGCATGAAGATCAACACACGTTTTATATACATATATTGATCGGTGAAAGGGATATTGGGACGGTTCAATCTGAAAACATGATTACAAAACGATTGTAATGTGATCTCTGATTGAGCCGCGCCAATATCACTTGTATATTATCACAGCAATCAGGTACATATTTTGTGTGATAAATGAAACTATTGTTGAGCCAGTTGTTTAAACATATTTTCTTAGACATTGCCATTTATTTTTCTACTATAGATTGTATTCTAGTACTATGTTGAAACATGAAATTTGGAATACTCTGGTAAATGCTAGATTTCAGTTCTTCATCTTTTTTTTCTTTTCTAATTACAGGGTTCATTGAATTCGATTTCAGTTCTTCATCTTTTTTTCTTTTCTAATTACAGGGTTCATAGAATTCAGAATGCATCTCCACTGCAGGAATACAGTTAAGACAACATAGGAGCTGGGTTTTAGAATATGAGTGTATTAATTATATGATTGAATAAGTATGCTGCCCTAAACAGCCAGTGCATTGTGATCATTTTGCCGATTGTTTATGAGAGAAACTTGGGTCCAAATATCTGGATAAATGAGAAAATCTCTCTTTTTTCATACACTTTTCTTTTCTAATCAGATTAATACCAATTTTTTGTCTAAATAGCATACGTTCGAAATTTGACTTATTCAGACGACTATTAGTAAATGAGTAAATAAGTATGCTACCTTAAACAACCAGTGTATTGTGATTGATATGTCTACTGTTTGTATGAGAAACTTATGTTCAAATATCTTTTTGCAGCCAAACTATTATCAATTTTGACTTTAACAACACACTTCAAGTTTTCAAGTTTTGACTTATTTAGACAACTCCATGACCAAAACTTTACAAATATAGTGTATTGTTCCAATCCAAATTAGGGTTACATTTCCTAATGGTCAATCAGGGTAACAATTGGTATTGCTTATTTCAACTGTAATTCAATAGCTGGTAAAGAGAAACCATTTCTATTGCTTGCTTTAGCTGGAACTCAACAGCTGATAAGCTCAGCAGTACGATGGATATGATGTGAGTAGAACTTTCTTGTGAGCTATAAGTGGAAATTTGAAGTTGGTCCTCGATGAATCTTTATTCCATCTACTTTTTTCTCAATGGCATAATTAACGGCTGAATTGCATTGCAGCATTGCTCTCACTAAAGCATTGTCAAACTACCTTTTGCGAAGTTGGTCCCATTTTCTCACTGTTTCCCTTTTCTACTTTGTAGCAACAGGTTTCCAAAGCAACGTGGACTCTCACCGTCATGTACGGCCATATTCGGGCTACTTTAGACTTGCAGTGATTCTCTTGGCTGCTCAGGTTCATGCTTTTAAGTCAACTACATTTCAATTTGTATTATAAATAGATGCTGTAATGTAAGAATAATGAAGTATATTACTAGAAATTAGATGCTGTAATGAAGGATTAATGCACTATATCACTATAAATCGATGCTGTAATGCAGGAATAATTCAGTAGATTACTATCAGTAGATGCTGTAATGCAGTATTAATGTAAAGAAAGTGGAATAGGTAAGGGTCTAGAATGAAAGAGATAGTGGTACATCCAATCCGAAATGGTTATAATAATTGGTTCATAGATTATGGTGGCAGTTGGTATTGTCGATTAAGTTTAAATAATATATTCTAAACTTTGATTTGTTTAAATGGTCCACCTGAGACTGCCTTAAATTTTTCCACCTATCAGTATGATTAAATTATCCCACCTACCAGTATGATTCAAATGAGACACTTTATTCAAAGCTTCAAATGTGCTGTCAAGGCTATATTGATATTGTCAAACCCAAATTTCCAAATCAAACAGATTACTGCCAAACGCACTATAACATTGAAGTGGTGTCCATAAGAAGGTTTAAATCAGTATTCTCCAAAACCTCAAATAACAAACACCATCTCAGTTATTTTTGAACAGTGTCTGTTGTGCTCTTATCTCTCGCACAAGATGAATCTTTCACTATGGCTCCTCATTCTTCTTTTTATATTAGAAAATACGGATCTATGCTAATATTATGCTTTCTTTCGGCTATCAGCTATCAACTGTACTTTGCTGAAGATTTTCTTAGATACTGTGCTTTCTTAACCTTTCTTGCTCTTGTATTCTTTTCATCTTTGGGAGTTACTCTTTTAGGTTATGGCAAATAAAACTAAAATGCTGTCACTTACCCCATAATTTTTTCTTTCAACTCAGATATAGCAAATCACAACAAAGTTGTAAGCTTATTACTTTTCCATCATCAAATGATTAATGAGCGAGTCAGCAATTGCTAAATTGGATTCCAGCATTGCCATCAGAGAAAACCCAAGGTATGTCAAAAGATCTTTTTAAAAAGTAAAACTTTAAATGGCTTGTTTACTTAATGCTGATCTAGGGTGCCTTTATTTGCACATGTTAGTCTCTCTTGAAATTGGCGGCATAAAAGAGTTGTAGCTTTTTTAGCACTTTGGATGACTATATATCTTTAGTATAGTTCACTACACCATTTGTCTCTTTGCATTCCAATTTTTTTTTTAAGAATGTGTTGTTTTTACCATATGAGCTTTCTTTATTCTTCTTCTTTTGAGTTTGATGTAACATTGAATGTTTTGGTCTAGACTCATTTTTGGAGTTGGGTTAGTTTGAATTATTAAATTGGTATATAATTTTAGAAAAATAAAATAGATTTGTTGATCAATTTTTATTGATATAATAGCAAATAAATTAATCATTTAGGTCTTACAATTATTTTATTAATAGTATAACAAATAAATCAACTAAACTTTAAATTAGTCAAACAATAATAGTTAGAATATATAAATTATAAATTGAAAAGATAGAAGATATTGTTTAGTTATTTCAAAATAGTTTGATGATTTTGATATATTGAAATGACTAATGAGTTGTTATAGATTCAATCAAATTCTAACCTACTGTTAACTTTAATGTTGTATAGACTATATGTATTATCCAATCAATAGAATTCTAATGCCTACGATGAAATCATATTTACAATTTTGTCCCACTAACAAGGTTGTGACCTATACGCACTATCTCATTCTCTAACATTATGGACCTTTAAATTGAAGTTATCTAAAAAGTACACTTTCTTTCTACATAAAATGTGGCATTAAAGTGCATTTGAAGGGGATTTTCTATTAGGGATCAAATTATGAAGCTTACTTCATTCCAATTCAAACCCCATTGTTAATTTTACAAGACTGAAGACACTGTGGGCATATTCTATGAAATTCCTAGATGACACAATATCTATCAAGGATCATGCAAGCTTAATTTTAATAGTTAGTAATTGCTTTCAGAGATAATTTCAATGATATTTCATGAAATTAATGAATTATTAAGTTAATGAATTATCTAGATTATCTTCAAATACAAGGTTTTGTGGGGTTCACCACTTAGTGTGCTGGTTAAGTGGTGGTGTTGTTGTTGTGCCCACCAAGGTTCAAACCCCCATCGGGCAATTGTGATCATGGGTTTGTGCCTTCGATGATCCAATGTTCTCATGGTTTGAGCCTCACCTTTGTTTAATGGGGATGAGGTTCCTCATTTGTGGCCTCACCAATTTATAGCCCCAGGTCAAAAGCATTTCACGTGGGATTAGAGTGCATGTCATACTAGAATCATTGGTCATGTTAAAAAATTTTACTAGGCACTTAAAAAAAATATAAGGTTTTGGAAATTCAATATAAAATGTTTGGCACACTAACTAATAACCATCAATTTATAGAAAATCCAAATTTGAGAGTGTTTATTTGAAATAGGGGATAGGTTACATGTGTAATTTTATGTAGGGGACATAATAATATCCCTAATTTGGTCTATTTGGAGAAATCTATAATGAATCAAACCCACCTAGTTATGTGGATAGGATAATAGCATTCAAGGTGACAAAATACTAGATCATCGCTAGCTTGTGCACATAATAACATAGCTTGAGAATTATGGAAAACTCTTAGAACAATGTTAAAAGTTAGGGTAGAATAAGAAGGTAAAAGAGAGATGCATGCACTTTTCTCAATATATCCCCCTCACTTTGAGATGTATTTGAACTACATGAATTAGAAATTCTAAAGTAAAGATGAAATTTATTATTATAGAAAGTAAATTTACAAAACCATAATCAGATGATGACACTTTTTTTTGTGAAACCTGCTAGATCTTTGTTTACTAATTTTCACACATCCATACATAATAATGTGTGAGTGTAACTTGCAATAAATAGATCAATACACAAGAAAACTGCTATAATTTTACATTTTAAAACTTGTACCATCTATCAAGTGTAAGAATGCAAAAATGGTGTAAACTTTGAATTTAGAGGAATGAATACATGAGGATATAATCAAGCTAGTCCCCATGCAACCATGTAAAATCTTGGTGTCTTGGTGTATGCCCCATGAAGGATATATTTTAATAATTGTAAGAATATTGATGTAGAGTCCATAAAGGAAGTACTTTAACTATCATAAGAGTTAGTATAATACTTGTGAATGATTAAATTTAACTATTATGTGGTGTAGGTCTCATGAAGGAATCAGTTAGTCATTCAATGATGAACAATGCGAGATCCTTATGTGATATATGATGCATTAAGGAGTTATTTAACCTATATGTAAGTGTATAATCTGTCATTTGAATGAATAATATTATAATTAATTCTATTTGAGGAGAAGTGTGTTGGCCATATATGTCAATGAATGGTCCTAAAATAGAATTCAAATGGAAAGTTCATGAAACCTCCTATAATGGAGGATAAAATGTTTCCCTTAATATTTCCTTTATATGTGAGGACAAGTCTTATGTGAAATATAGATCATAAAAGTGAAAGAGTGTAAGTACATCATGTACATGACTTAAGAATATTGATTATCATGAGAACCTATGATGTAAGGATAACATCTAGTTAGAGTATAGTACAAGGAAAATTTCATAAATATATAACAATTCATAAGACTAATGGCTATAAAATAAATGAGGGCTAATATTTTATTTAGGAGAAATAATAATGTGTTAAATTATGACCTTTATTAATTTAAATATAAACAATGTAATCTAAATTTAAAATGGAAATATAAATCTACAACAAGCTAACACGATCAAAATAATTGACACAACATATGCCTTTGGAAATCCCTTTTAGGAAAAACATAACTTTAATTGTAAACCTCATTATATTAACACTTAACAAGTCTTGTAATACAATAGGAAGATCTCAGAAGTTATATAAGACAAGTGCTAATAGTCTAATATCATAGTGATAGCTATTCCTTCACTCTAAAACTGTAATATTCAACATAACCATGAAATTAAAAAAGAGGCAATATAATTTATATTGAAGAAGACTATTAAAACTCTTGAAAGTACCATTTTTCATTCATCAAAATATAACCCACAATTTGAATAGTCAATAGTCAAACTAAGTTCTCCATTTGGAAAGTGTAACTCATCTTCCAATATTTTATTATACATTGTCCATAACAAGACTCAAATATTATTTTCCTATTCCATTATTTGACCCCTACATATATAATCACTTACACTTTTGATAATATAATTCTCCGCTGCCTTGTGTTTCAAGGAGTCTTGAGATGCATCTCAATTGTGGTGCCTTATTTAGTGAAGAGTCAACAACTAAACATGTTGTAAACTATTAAATTATTCCTAGGATTTATAAGGTGTACACCATTAATCAAACTAGTCTTCAAATATTTGATAGATTAAAAAAGAAACATAAGAGATGAAAAAAATTGGACTCATGTTTATGATGCTTATATGCTATGGATATCTGTCTTTTACTTTCAGTTGATATATGATCAGAATAGCCTAGAAATGATTATTTAAATGCTTTAATTTAAGGCATTATTATATGGTTATATGTTGTCTATAATGTACTGCACCACTGCTATGCATTTTTCCCATAGATGCTGGTACAAAGTGAGACAAAGCCGTAGTCACTTTCTTGCGAGATCTACACGACATCTCATTCTCTTTCATTGTGATTATCTGCATTATATGTTCTTCGACTATTTGTATATTGAGAATCTACACTTGATGTTTGTATGTTTACTAAATAGGCTTGATGTTTTTATGTTTACTAAATAGGTACCAGGTACATTCATTCTAATTTGCAGGAACTGAGTGTGTATATATATCCCCAGCAGTGACACCAGGAGATAGTGACTTTGGCCTTGCATACTGAGCCAATGTCATCCCTCTATGTATGACGTATCCATGTCATTTATATTGTTATCCCTCTGTTACTTGTGGTATATTCAGACTTCATAATGAATCATGTGATTTGACCCGTTAGCATGTCTGTTCATTTAGAGTTTCGCAATTGTCGCAGAAGGCTTTAATTTTAAATGCTAATTTAAGTAATTTATGGGAATTTTAATGTTTAATTTTATTTACCGACTAATTTGTTGTATTTGGATTCCAAATGCATGGAATCAATTTATTTTAATTGGGGAAAGTTAGTTTGATCATTTAATATTTTAAATAATCCCTTTTGATAAGTCACTTTTGAAAAAATACTTATTATGTGGAAAAGTGAGTTTTTACACTCACTTCTCATATTGTATTTTGAAGAAATTGGATTTTCGCTGCAAAACCCTCTTGGAGAAAAAATGATCTTTACTTTTTGTGGGAGATTGATGCATTGGATCTTCACATGGAGTAGCTCATTGGATTCATTATGCAAATCTCCAACTTCTTATGGAGCCATTTGTCTTTTCACGAAATCATTATCTTTATCTTTTGTTTCTTAATTTTTACCAGCAGTGAGAGGTAGGAATTTTTGGATCTCTCAAATCACTCCATAATGGTGTCCAAAATTGAATTATTTAGATTCATGGGTTGAGAACTAGTGTTTCCCCACCATTTCATTTATTTCCATTACCTGGTTGGATGAGAATGAGTATTTCTATGTTTTCATGCTCAGGGTTTAAAGGTTTCACCCCATTATGCTTCCTGAATTTGTATATGGGCCTTTATTTTAGTTTTTATTATATTTTTGGGAGTTTGGGTATGAAATTCAAAATGGGTTTTAATTTTGTCAATTTTTGAGAAGTTTGAATTTTGGGCATTTATGTTTTTGCCTCATTTTGTGTGCCACCCAGTTCTGTGCTAGGATCTTGTTTGAAAATTTTCATTTATTGCAATAGATTGTCCTCCATGTTTCCAATATTCCTATGGTTTTATTTTTTGGTTTCCAAATTTGTAGACAAATCCGTACTCCTGACAAAGTGCCCAATTGAGTGTGTTTGTGCATTTTCATGAGATATTGGAATTCTTGCTACTTTGCCTCTTTGCTTGTTTTGGATTGCATTGAGATGCATGGTGATGGTGTCTATTCCCACCCACTAGAACATTGAGTGTGCATTTAAGGGATCTTGTGAGACCCATACTCTTGGCATGAGGCCAATCGAGTCCCTTTGAGCAGTTTTTGGGTTTATGGCATTTTGTGTTGCATTGTGGTCCTCGTTGTATAATGAGAGGGTTTATGTTTGGGTAGAGGGTGGAGTGTCTTCTCATGGCTACCCTAGCTCGAAAGTCTCTGATCCAATAACGTGTAGAAGTTATTAATAAGTGATAAATTAATAAACACATGGGGTAATAAAACTTAATAAGAAAGAGTAATTTTGACTACCTAGCCTCCGAAGGGAGTTGATCAAAGATACATTTTGAACCAGGCCTTCTAAGGGAGTTGATCAAATACTCAATGCTACTTGGGCAACTGTGAGCCAAGTAATGACACTCCACTAGAGTCCTTGCATAATAGCCTATAAAGAGATCTAAGTAGTGACATGAGACTTGCATTGAAATTTACTAGGGTTGTCGTGTCACCCTTGAGTCATGCATTGTTTGGTGTGTGGGTAGCCTCTTGTGATTGTGGCCAGGTTTCTATCTCCAAAAGCATGACGGGGTAGGCCTGTGGGTTCTACATGGTTGGGTGGCATTGCTAACTACACCACTGCTGGGGATTGGAGTACATGGACAATCTCACTTGCTATGAGATTTGAAGCTTGTATGCTTACCCTTGCAAGTGAATATATATATATATATATATATATATATATATATATATATATATATATGATGTTGTATGTATTTGACAGTGGATCTAGCATTTTATATTCATTCTTTCCTTTCATGTTATTGATGCAATCGAGGGACCATTGCCTCAGTATGCATGTATCTGATATTACCTAGTGTGGAGTTAGACATATTTTAGCCATGTGTTGGTGCTGGCTTAGTTAGGATTTTTCCCTTTTGGGTTTTTAACCCAAATCACCCAATCATTGTCTGCAATTAACCAGAGTCATCTCTGACTCTCGGGTCTGAGATTTTTTGGTATTAGACTTCACTAGAATGCTATTTTTGATGAATCATCATCTGTGTAGATTCATGTTTGTGTCTGAGGTCTATCATCTATGACCTCACTGGATTGGGTCTTTTTCGCACTTCACCAGTGGCTCAACCGTCATCTATGCAGATCGACATCTACGCAGACCAACTGTCGTCTATTCTTGATCATCGTCATCTCCGCCCAATCATCCAGTTTGATTTTGCAATTCATTCTTGGAGACATGTATCTTTTGGGTTGTCTCTTGAGGGTTCTTGTGTGTCCTTTAGACCTTGACATGCTAGTTTCAACATTAGGACCATACATAAAATGTAACATTGAAGTATAAGTTACATACTCTTCCTTTATTATACTTCAATGTTACATTTTATGTATATAATTTTAGGATGTTTTAGAGTGGTTTCAACTTCATAGGAGTTAAGACAAATATTCTAGAATTTGAGGGTTTTTAGGAAATTTCAGACTTAGCCAAATTTCAGGAATCAACATATTTTCTTCAGCATGATTCCAGTGGACTATTGATTGTAACCTTTAGACATTTTAGGTTGATGGAGAAGATGAAGGAAGATCTCCAACTTGAGATAAGGAGTGATATGACTATTTTAAGGAATGAGGTCATGGAAGGGATTAGGATTGTTGTTGCTGGATTGTGCAGAAATCCTGGATTTGACAATGGTTTTGAGGAAGTTGTAGAGGGATTTGGGGCTGCAGATGTTTCTATGTTTATTTGGAGCGATAAATCTGACTGATTGGTGAGACCTATAGAAAGGCTTGGTGTTGGTTATAGGCTGGAAGTATCTAACTTCTCAAGTACATTGAATCTAGAAGACCTGATTGATTAGATTAGTAAGTTGGAAGATTACTTTGAGTTAGAAGACATCCAAGAACCTTGGACACTAAGGTTTACACAGACAAAGTTGAAAGGACATGCATCTTTGTGGTGGAAATAATTATAGAAGGATAGAGAGGAAGAAGTTGAAATTAAGATCACTCGGTGGAGACCGATGGTTGCTAAGTTGAAGGATAAATTCAAAGCTGAGGACTATGAATTGGATTTTTTCAAAAGGTTGCAGAACCTTAAGTAGAAGGATTTGAGTGTGAAAGGTTATACTAAAGAATTTTAGAAGGTAACCATTAGATCTAGTCACAAAGTGATTTCAAAAGAGAAGGTGGCTAAGTATGTGAATGGTTTGAAGTTTAATATTCAGGATGAGATGAGTATGCTGAAGATTGGATCAGTTGAGGAGGATTACCAGTATGCCCTAAAGGAAGAAGACAAGTTGAATAGGAAATAATATAATAAATCTAGAGGAAGGGAGAAGCAAACTGGTGGTGGTGATTAGGGAAAGCAAGTAGCTAAGGTAGAAGCTAAATCAGTTGCACCTAAGAAGGATAATGGTGGTAAAGAGTTCAAAGGTACTTTCTTTAAGTGTGGCTTGAAATGACACATGGATTTTTAGTGTAAGGAAGACAAGGGAGTTTCTTGTGTGAGTGAAGAAGGTGGACCATCTGTTGGTTAATCTGACAATGATCCTAAAAATGGGGAAGCTCTTATACTCCAAAGATTGAAGGTGAATAAGGAGGCACAACCTTGTCAACAAAAGAGTTTATTTAGGACCAGATGTAAGGCTGGAGGTAAGTGTTGTAAGGTGATAGTGGATAGTGGTAGCAGTGATAACTTATTTTATGAGGAGATGGTGCATAAGCTTGATTTGAGAACACTTAAGCATCCAAGTCCTTATAGGATTGGTTGGTTGCATGATGATCATGTGATGGAAGTAAGGGAATAGTGAATGGTGAATTTTTGCATTCTCTCTTATACAGATGCAGTATTATGCTATAGTGGTTATGAGTGCATGTCATTTTTTACTTGGTAGACCACAGAAGTATGATAGAGAGGTTTTTCATGACTGTAGAAAAAACATAATTACCATTAGGGAGGATGGTAAGAGGTGTAGATTGATTCATTTGATGGATAAGGAGAAGGAGGTGAATAATCTGATTCTTTGTAGAAGGTATGAGTTGAGAGAAGACCTAAGGAATGAGCCTAAAGTTGGATTTGATGGTGAGTTGGATCTGAGTCATTTTCTAGACTTGGTTGATGATACGAGGAAGGCACTGTAGGTTGCAGGTGAGGAGAATTTGTGGAGGAAGAATAAGTATGGGATTACTATCCCTTGTTCTTTCATATTTTCATGAGTTGTTCACATGGAAAATATTTTTGTACCCGAGGTTTCTAATGTAGGATCATCTTGGGTCCTTAGTAATCTTGCATCATCCAAAATCATTTTTTTACCTGCTGGATCTATGTTACCAGTTTTGTGTTTGTTTTTTGTTCTTGGTCATTGGTTGGGTGATTGTTGTCTCAATGGAGTTTTTTTGATCTTATATAGGTGCGGTCATGATATGGTTTTCATAGGGTCATTGAGAAAATTTTAATATGATCTCTCATTTCAAGTTATTGCACTTGAGTTATGATGGATTCTGTGACTGGTTTTGGAGAAGATGTTTCTGGTTCCAGGTAATTTTCTAAGATTCTGTGATCGGTCGAGTTGTGGAGATGTTTGGGATGAGCGATGAAAAGGGTTTATTAATTGAAGTTCTAAGAGTCAAATTATATGATCATGCTTATCGAGGTGGCGTGGTTGAGAGATAATGTTTATTATCTTTCAGTTTATTGTTGTTCTTCATGATAAATGTTTTGTGAGTTTACTGGTTGATTGATTAAGGTTGTGATCGGTGTTTTTGACTTTGGAGTTGAATGACATGATCTTTTGGAAGGATCTATGTGACCAAATTGGGTGTTGGATCAATCCTTTTGAAATAATTAAATGTGGCATTTAATTAGGGATTAGGTCAACATGGTACAATATGTTTGTCTTGGGATATGTAATAGTTTGTTGGGCTGACCTATTGGTGATTGTGTATAAATATAATGTGTTGTAATGTGTAGAGGTATCTGGAGAGGTCTTAGAGGAGCTAGTAGCATCCTTGGTGATGATATTTATGAGATGTAGCTGATTAGAATTTAGTTCTGAGTTGAGTTTCTTTGTATTTGGCCATAACTCGGAAGGCCTTACAACCCAAAATGTATGAATAAATTTTGATGAATAAAGCTATTGTTTTGGTTCAAATCTTGTTTTTATTTTTATTTTTTGTTATGTTGACTCTTTTTGTAAGGTTGGAAATCTCCATTTGGGATTTATCCATCCTTGAATACATCAAAAACAATGGTTCAATTGATCCGCATAAAAAAACAAGTGATCCCCATAGCAACAATAGTGGCTCCATTGAGCACCTTAGCTCCTTTCAGATGAGACTGGTGATTAGTGATAGTATATGTTGGGACCACGTTAGATTATGATGCATGGTGGGTTACTCATAGGACCATTCCTTACATGGATACCAGAGTGTTAGTTCAGGTATTGATATGAAACATTGAGTTATATTGCCATGGAGGAGGTATTGGAGACGGGGTAGACATGGAGGTAGAGACAATGGAGAGTAGGTCATAGGAATTAGAGGCCATAGCTCAGTCACCAGAGACAAAGGTGAGAACATTTATTTCCTGTGTATAGGATGCTACTTTATAGTACATTATTGATAGGTAATTCCATGTAGGCATAGATGCCACTAGACAGGTCTGAGACATGCAAAGAGAGATTGAGTATTGATCGGATCATTATGAGCAAGTGGTGCTGACAGAGTAGAGGGTCCCTAGTTATACATCTTCATGAAGATCATAGAGAAGTAGAGTCATTGTGAATCCTCTCAGAGAACATTAGGTAGGTACAAACTGAGGCTAGGCCTCTGTACCACCTAGACCTCCCAGAACAGAGGGTGGAGATAGAACAAGTTGATATTGTAGACATCCTTTTGCATGTATTTTGTGAGCTTACGATCTCTCCTTTAGACATTGCATCATGATACTTTTCAAGAGATATATATATATACACACACACACATAATATGAATGATGCATTTTTGGCAGCCTTATATGTTGTTTATGTGATCTATTCTACTTTATGCTTCATGTGATGCACATGTTTTCTATGATGATATGCTCTACATGATTTCTATGAGATGCCATAATTTATGATATGCTTTAATGTTATGTCTATATGATGGATTTATGAATTTCCTATATGATGTGATGCCATGATGATGTGCTATGCACTTAAATTTTTTGTATTTTTATATGCACTTTATATGATACAACTAGATGTGATGCAGATTATATAATAGACTATGTTATATGATACAACTAGATGTGATGCCGATTAGATAATAGACTATGTTAAATGATTTTTTTTGAAGACCCGATATACTGAGAGGGGAGGGGTGAATCAGTATACCCTTGAAAAAATTAAAGCACTTGACTAATTTACCATATAACATATTTTAACTTTTCTCAAAAGGAAATAACATAAAGTAAACACAACAGCTCATAACACCAATATTTTTTCATGGAAAACCAGAACGGGAAAAGCCATGTGAGAGGGTTAGCTCTCAAGTATTATGTACCCGGTTATGCAATACATTTGGTGGCTCACTTCTGGTGTGACTCACTTTCATTTGGACTCACTGTACAAATACAAAAATTAGCACTGATGGCTAGATATACAAAATGTGAATTGATGTATATGCATCAATATATGCACATGATATAGTTCATAGTATAATACAAATTTTCTTCCTTTCACTAATACACATATTATATACATATTTTTCTTATATAAGTTTGCACATGCATAACATTATAATATTAAAAAGATCTCATGACATGAAAGAATATAGTCCACTTATGGTTATATACTAGTCATCAGTATATACATCTTTCTTGTCATCTAAGCATCAA
The DNA here is from genome assembly GCA_018584345.1 of Thuja plicata. Classification (NCBI taxonomy): domain Eukaryota; kingdom Viridiplantae; phylum Streptophyta; class Pinopsida; order Cupressales; family Cupressaceae; genus Thuja; species Thuja plicata. Next base: position 1,599,793 of record MU228051.1, on the reverse strand, counting down.
GCGTGTAGATGTATCTTGAATTTAGATCTGTTGTTGGATGATCAAACAAATGGATATGGGCTAAGCATGTTGTGTACCGAGATGATCCTGAAAATCATACAAAACATAATTGTTGGTCACAATCATCAATGAACACAGTCAGAAAACACAAACACCAATACCGAGACAAGTAAGAATACAACCTATACTGATAGATGCTAACCGATGTTGATAAATCCATCATAGTGACATCAATGAAAATAAAGATTGGGAAGGATAACGTTCTCCCCCTTTGTCATTGATGATAAAAAAAATATATTATGGAACTCCAAAAAATGATTCTGATAAATGCTGGAAAATAAAAAATTCTGACTGACAGCCAAAAACTTTGAAAATTCAATCATTCCACAAAAACTCCCCCCAAGAGGGATATACTAATAACTTGACCTAATTATTTTTCAAAACCTTTTTCAAAAATATTTTTTTATATTATTGCATGTTGTTCTCCCCCTTTTTGTCATAAATGATAAAGGGGCACCAAAAAACATTCAAAAGAACTCACAAGCTTGAGGCACTCTATTGAATTGAGTCCACAGAATTCTTTAAGCATTGTAGTTCCTCAATCCAAAACTCCTTATTTGCATTCCATTCCAGCCTATCTTAAATGGAAGAGGTGTACATGTACTATGGTTAGCATATCTTTAGCTTCGGCCAAGGTTTTCGGTCTCTCCTCAAAATAAATTTGGACACTCAAGATTGTATTACCTAAGTGTCAGATATAAGGAACACATAAATATTGTAAGGTATTGAGAGGAACAATGATATATTCATGTTTATTTTTCAAGTGGAAGAATTTATTCTGCATCAAATATATCTGAGCATGAATGGATCCATAAAGATCATTAGTGAGCTTGTAGGAGTTGTAGGCATTTAATGATCTGTAGCTCTACAAAATCCATTTTCAGCTTGATTTTATTAGTGGCTATCAACCATGTTGCAATGTATAGATATACAATTTGTTTCCATCTTCAAGAAATTCTTGTCCTTCAAGAAGTATCTTCTATAATTCTGAAAATGATTCATTATATTTTTCTTGAAATTGTTGCAGGAAGGAATGCTTGGTTTCTTCCTCTCTCAACAAAATTTTCTCATCAAATGAAGTAGAACTAGATCCTTAATAGAATCAATAAGAAATTTACACTTTTCTATAATGGAACTCGAGGAATCAACTGTACAAGTGGGCACAAGAGCATGAAGGATCAATACTATCTATTTAATGGTTTCTTCTTTTTCTTCTGACTCTTTTAGTAACTCTTCTTGTACCAAAATTGTAATACTCTAACCCAACTAAAGTTTTTTCTTAGTCGTTACCTTATTGAGATAAATGTAAATAGAAGTAGTGAATGGTTTAATGGTAAGAGGTGAAGGTATGAAGTTTCTCAAAAATCTCAAAGAACTAGACCCAATATCAGGTTTGTGTTTAATGACTTCAACTTCAAGTTCAAAGGTGTCAGTGGATACTGATGCTAAAACTTCCTCAACCTTCTTGTCTCCTTCACCATCAATTGGTAGAATATCTTGTTCTTCAAATTCTTCTTTTATTTCCTTATTTTCTTCCTCTTCCCTCATCTCAACATGGCAATCATGTTTTTTTTTTCCTTCCTCTTTATCTGGGAACACATTCTCTTATCTTCTTTCTTCATCATCTATAATTACAACATTTTTTCTAGGCACAACTATACCTATCAGTTTGGAAATATTAGGGCTCTTAATGATTTCCTTTGTCCTGATTTCCTCTATAGCTTTAGTGATTCTATCCATTTCTATACCTTTCCCAGGATCAATTACTTATTCTATCAGCATAGAAGATCCTACCAGAGAGGCATTAAGAAACTCAATTTTAGGAGGATTCTAATCTAGGTTATATACTTTTCTATTGGTGAATTTTAAGATGTTTTTGGATTTTCTGGGGAAATGTTGGGAAGTAGATGGAATTTTATTTTCACTTTTCCAACATATTCAACTCACTGGCAAGAGAAGTTAGATCTTCCATTATGTCTTGTTTCATCTGCATAGGATCTGATTTATCTACCATAAGAGACCTTATTCTCTTCTTAGATTTTAGTGCATGACCCTTTGCAATAGTTGTGAATAAATACAAATATTTTTCTCCAATTAAAGATTTACAAACTTTCTTAAAAATAATGTTGAACAAGTCCTTTTCTATTTTTCTTGCTTCTAATATGATTTCATTTAACTTGTTTAAAGAAAACTAGGAACATCATTCTTGTAGTTCTCCAGCTCTGCATTATGTTTGTCATTATACTATATAAATGCATTCAGGATGGGTTTCTTTCCACCATTAGATGCTAGTTCATACAATCTACCAATACTCTTTATTTCACGTGTAGACAAATAGTCAAAGAGAAAACTTGAATCCAAGGGATTCGAACCAAGTTCAGAGTCTCAACTTTCCTCTATTTATTTTCCCTTCTTGTTTATCTTGATCTGAAACTGCTCAATGTCACTATCGGTAGGCACATCTAATGATTCATTGCAAGAGTCAACAATTTTAGATACTTCACTCTCAATCTTATCTTTATGCTTCTTCATAGTAATGGTGGTTGACCTAGTGATTTTACTTTTCTTGGAGGAGCTCTCTCCTCGAACCTTAGTTGAGGGAAAAGATGCAATTGTCACACCAGAAGGATTACTAGAAGAACTACGTGTAGTTATTTTAAATATTTTATCTTGTTTTTCTTTTGTGATACCTTTCTCTTCTCTAACCTTCCTTAGAATGTTTTCTACTTTCTTCTTTGCATCCTTCTCTGACCTTTTATTGTAAATTTACATGTTCTTTTCTTCTCCAGTGCCAAATATCTCTTTTGTATCATCAATAGGACTTTCTAAGAGAACTTTTGCATAAATTTCAACCTATTGTTCTGACAACTCATACCCAAGTAGTGGTAACCATTAATTTATAGGTTGCAAATCCTTCATAATGCATTGATTGGTAGTAACAATGAACTCATGGATAAATTATCTTTTGTTTCATCAACTAGTATAAATGCTAGGGGGCAATTTAAACTCAGGATGTGACTCTTGTGTTTCATCAACCAAAATAGGGGTTAATTCTTTGGCCATTGCCATTAGTAAATGTAGTGAATAAAAGAATGCTACCTTCTAATTTATAGAGAAAAAAATCACTAAACCCTTGTCTTAATCTCAACTTTACTCTCTCTCACTCTTCAGCTCTTTGATTACTATTTTCTCACAATGTAGGAAATAACTTGTAATCATACCATATTTATCATATAATCTTGAGGTAATACGGTAATAAATGCATTGTATGTCCACTCATTTAACTATTTACTGAAAGATATATTATTTTCTTGTTCCAATAACCGATACCTCTCAAAAGAGTAAATTTTATATTCTTTCCACTTCTCAGGATAAGAGACAGATTAAAATATTTTTCTCCCCCTAACCGAAAACCACGAGGCTACTCAATTTTTGGTGAGATCTTTCCCATTGGTGCTTGCACTACTGATATCCTTCCTGAACCAAATATTTTTCATTTCTTCTCTTACTTGTTCCTTATCAATAATATTTTTCAGTTCTTTCCTTTACAAATTCCTAGATCTACAATATTTTTACAATATGTCCTATTTTATTGCAATTAAAGCAATAGTTTTCCTGTTTATTTTTCCTTGACTTGCACTAGTTAGATTTATGACCATAGATAAAACATGTATATCAATATCGAGTAAACTTCTTATTATCATTACTCAATTTTCTACATTGAATTTCTCTATGACCAAATATATTATAGTTAAAACATCTACCGATAAAGGATCTATTGTTATAATTCATTCTACTTCTATAATTGTCATCTTTATGTCTAGATATATTACATTTGAAACAATGACCATTAAAAGAATTAAAATTCATACTTACCTGGTGATTTTTTGAGGCCCTACCTTTGTCAAATTTTTAGACGAGGTCTCATTTTGACTTACTAGTTTCTTTTTATCTTCCTCTTGGGTTTTGTTGTTAGAGTATTCACTAGTTTTTCATCCAAGTTATTTCTTATCTTTCGGTGATCTCTAAGAACTTAATGTCTCATCTAATTTCTCCAAGTTAGTTTTCATTTTTTCTTCGCTTGCTTTGATTTTGGCCTGATTTGATTTGAGAGAAAGAATTTCTTGTTCAAGCTTTTAGTTTTCATCGGATTTAATTTTGATTATTTTGTTCAAAAGCTTCTTGATTTGTTCGCCTTCTTCAAGTTTTGTATTTAGATCGGTGATAGTCTCATTTGCCATTTTGAGCTCATTGCTTACTTCTTTGTGTCTTGATTTAAACTTTATGATCTTCTCCTTCAATGTTTGAATAATATCATTTTCCATTTGAATGTTTTTTGATAAGGATTTTTTTCATCTTCAACCAATTCTGTATCTTCATATGTTGATAAGAATTCATTCTCATCGATGGTGGATGTCATTGTTAAGGTTTCAACCTCCTGGATCTCCTTTGAGTGGTTAGAATATTCCAAAGGAACCAGCTCTGATACTAATTGTTGAACACCTAGTATACTGAGAGGGGATGGCTGAATCAGTATACCCTTGAAAAACTTAATGTACTTGACTAATTTACCATATAAAGTATTTTAAGTTTTCTAAAAAGGAAATAACTGAATGTAAACACAAAAAATCATAACACCAGTATTTTTTGTGGAAACCTAGTATGGTAAAAACCATGTGAGAGGGTTAGATCTCAATTATTATGTAACTGGTTATACAATACATAGTGTGACTCACTGTCATTTGGACTCACTATTCAGATACAAAATTTAGCACTGATGTCTAGAAATATAAAATTTGAACTGATGTACATGAATCAACATATTCACATGATACAATTCATAGTAAATACAATTTTTCATCCTTTCATCGATACAAATATTATATACATATTTTTCTTATAGAATTTCACACATACATAGAATTATAATATTAAAAATATCGCATCACATGAAAGCATATAGTCCACTTATGGTTATATAGAAATCATTGGTATATACATCTTTCTTGTTGGGAAAGCATAAGGCGTGTAGATTTATCTTGAATTTAGATATGTTGTTGGCTGATCAAACAAATCGATCTGGGCTAAGAATGTCATGTGTTATCTTGTGGTGACTGATCAGGTAATTCCTATACACTTTTCCCCCTGTCCTCGTCGGGGTTCGGGGTAGGGCCCCCGAGGAATTTTTTTTTGGGGGGCTTTTTTGGCTAATTTTTGGCCCGACATGTTCTATCCCTAAAGTGGCATAAAGATTATGCAAATTGGCTTAGGGTTAGGGTTTGATATAATGTATGTTTTGAGTAGCTTCTTACCGTGGTATTGAGCTGTAAGGGATTGTGAATTGTAATCAGGTTGCAATCACTGGATAATAACAAGATTGGACTCGCTGTTGATGGACCTAGCCCAGGGATTGGGTGAACCACATTAAATATTCATTTCTTGTGTTCTCTTCTATTTTGGTTTATTATTGTTTTATGATATTAGTTATATTTCTGCATGTAATTGTTAGATTTCTATCTTCTATTCCTAACACCATGTACCAAGATAATCTTGAAATCCTATTGACAATCTTAGAAAACATAATTGTTGGTGACAATAATTGGTGAACACAGTCGGTGAAGATAGACACCAATACTAAGAAAATTAAAAATACAATTGATATTGATGTATCCTAACCGATGTCAATAACTCTAGAATAATTACATCAATGACAATAAAAATTAGGAAGGCTAACAAGTTTAATATTTTATATGCATTTATATGATAGATGGATGCATTATGATATGTAATATATGTATGATTAATGATATATGAGGACTAACATGATTATGGATGTAGGACACATTATTTTTGTTGTATCATGATACTCTATCAACAAGGAATTGTTAGGAGTGATAGAGAGAATTATTAGTAATGATAGTTAGGAGACAAGAGAGAGTGAGAATGAATCCTGATTGAAACCCTAAATTATTTTAACCACCTTCAAATTCCAACTTATTTGAGAAATTTCTTCCAGCATTGAGCCACTTTTATTATAACAAAATTGAATATCATCATACCTAGATATGAATGATCTATGTATAATTATCCTCTTACATTCTAACATGCACTTTGAACAAATAAGGAATATGGGCCAATGCATCCAGGTTGAGCATTAAGTGTCAAGGTATGTGGGGTGTATCAAAACCAATTAATATATTTTAATATGTTTTGCAATTAGATATTGGATATGGATGTGAAGGTTCTTATCAAAGACACCAAAAAATATCTTTTAAGATTTCATGGAAAACATCCCACAAATAACATATAAATAAAAATAAGTCATGAACCATCTCGACATCTCTAATCACTTTTGGAATCACGGAAATGCATAGGAACATGACTTGGAAAAATGAAGACATAATAAGACCAACTTGACTCAGCAAGTAAATAGCCATACTAATTATGTGTCTTTGTTTTTTTAGTGGTTTGATGATGATATTGATGATTGATGATGTTGTCTAGTTACAAAGATGAGATAATTTGATGTGGAATAACCTAACTAGTTTTGAATGTTTTCATCTTTTGTATAATAAAAAATGATCTTTTGACAAAAGACTTGATGTTGACTTGATCGATAGATAAGACAATTTGGTCAGTGTGATTGAGGACCTGCTGATAAGTTGACAATGTTGGCTTGGTTCCATTTGAGCTTAGACTTGTTTATGACATCATTCAATGCTTGTTAAAATGTGAAAGAATTGGTTTATGTACAAAGGAGTTTATTTTAGAATTTCCAGTTTTTCAATTTTTTTTTGTCTTCGATAAAATTTTTAAGACTTTTTACGATGTTTATGGAGTTTTTCAAGACATTTTCTAATGTTTTAAAAGTAATTTCTAACATTTTTTTAATTTTTAATCTTTTTTAGGATATTGATGGATCATGACATTGTGATGCCCCCAGTCATGATAGAATAGGCATTTTTATTATAAAATGGAAATGATGGATTGAGTAAATGGGACATGACAAGGTCAAGTGACGAATTCCAAACCACCTATAGATGGCAAATGTATCTTTATTATAGAAGATGGAGTCAAATAACAAGTCATACCAAGTTGGAGTAATGATCCCTACACATGGTGTTGGATTGCCCAGTTTTCACCATGGTACTTGCCCAAAGTGCCACCAAAGTGGTTTTCACTATAGGACAAATTTATTTATCTTCTATTTCTATTTTTGTCACCCAATATACTTGTTTGCCAAGTTTTCATCAAGGTAATCATTTTTTTTACTTTTATGATTTTTTTTGTATTTTTTGACTTTTGAAATAGGCCTATTATGACAGTCATGTATAGTACTTTTGTAGATGCAAGCCATTGATGGGGTCTGGTAGGGGCTTTCCTCCTGATGTAGATATATGATACTCTCTAGACCCATAGAATATTGTGATGATGTAGGGACCTAGCTAGTTTTGTTCAAAATTACCAAGTTTCTCCCTTCCATTTTATTTCTTTGATTCTCCATAAGTACCAAGCCTTTGACTTCAAATTATCAGAATCTAACCTTCTTGTTGTAGCTTTTGTGGAGACATTGTTGATATGCCTATAAATGAGTCAATGTGTTATGTTTTTTTCTTATCGAGCAACTCTAGCTCATGTAGTCTAGAATCATAGTACTCCTCATCTGAAATGACATGTTGAAGGGATACTCATAGTGATGGGAGATTGACCTCAATTGAAAAGATAGCTTCAGTTCCGTACACAAGTGAATTTGGAGTGACTCATGTGGGTGTACAAAAATGAGTGAAATATGTCTAGAGGGAAGGATTTAGTTGGAGGTGCCAGTCTCAGCCAACATCATTGACAATCTTATTTATGATTTATACAATGGTATTATTGGATGCCTTTTCTTTGTTGTTACTTTGTGGATAGTAGTGTGAGGAAAAATGATGATCTATGTGGAACTTGGCACAAAGTTTCTCAACCTATTTATTTTTTAATGGGGTGCCATTATTTGTGATGATAAATTATGGTACACCATACTGGATAATAATGTAATTGAGAATGAACTTGGAAATTTTCTTTCCAGTTATGTAATTCATTGGAATTGACTCAATCCAATTTTTGAAATACTTAGAGGTTGTAATGATGTATTTGTGACCATCAAAGGATAGTGGGTGAATCTTGAAAATGAGATTGAGCCCCCATTACAAGAAAGGCCATGTTGAAGTGACTAGTGGTTGTAGCTCCTGTGCTGGCACATGGATGAGGTTATTGTGTCTTTGAAATTTATTGCATCTTCAGACGAATTTATAGGCATCTATCTCCATACTAGGCCAATAGTACCCAATTCTCAAAATCTTTTTAGCTAAGGTTAAGCCACTAGAATGAGCACCCCAAATACCCTTGTGGAATTCTATCAACACTATTTATCCTTCTTCTGATTTGAGGCATCATAAGAGTGTTCCATCTAGACTTCGTCTATAGAGTGTATTGACTATGATGTCATAACAAGAGGTTTTCCTTATTAATGACTTCTTTTGGTTATGTGAAAGGTCATGGGGATTGATTTGGTTTGCAAGGTAAGCATTTTTTCCTGGTACCAAGGGGAATCAAGACCAATAATTTTAGACATAACCATAGATGTGGGGACTTCTTAGGTAGGGACCATTAGTTCCTCAACCAAGAACTCACAATGTGTTTCTTCAAGTGACATGTCCAGTAGATATCCTACATTGGCCATGGCATATGTTTCCTTGTTCTTGATTCTGGGGATCTTCTCAAATGATATCTGCTCAAAGTATTTCTTGACATCTTCTACCATGGCTTTATATGGAATGATATTAAATTGTGAAGCCTCACCACAAACCTGTCATAGAATTTCATTTTAATCTTATGATGGACATAATATTTGATGTACTCTATTTTGATGCATTATGGATTATTACTCTACATGCTAGGGACCAGATCACATTTGATTTGGGTACACTTTTCTTATGTTATTTTCTGCACTCTTGTTGAGGATATATTTAGAACTATCTGACATATATTTCCAATCAGTGGATTTGATGGACTTTATATTAGGGTTGATTATGTACTTATGATTTATATGATGTGGAATTTATGCTATATTATGATAGTGCATTATGATGGATTGGTTTAGATAATTATTATGATGCAAATTGAATTTATAGATTTTATGGTTAAACTATATCGACATGTAATATTATATGATAATGTGATTCTGCATATGCTTTGTGAGTAGATATGTTTCATGTAGGAATTGTATTTGCAAACATTATTTTGATTAATAGTGAATTATGTGAATGCAATTGTGAAGTATGTATGCTTAAATATTGTCAATTATTTACATTACTTATGTATGGTTTTCTTGAACTATTGATATTTGGATTTAGTGTGCAGTAAATTTGAGCATGGAAATAAATCGAGGAACCAAGGTTGGACCATTATGAAATCAGTGAAATCCAAGGTTGTGTCTAATGAAGAGAAAAAAATCATTGTTATGTATTTTATTTTGTAAATGTGGATTATTGTATGGTTTTTCAATTGTAATTTGTAAAATTTTGATTTTGTAAATATCATAATGGACATTCCAAGTGTGTTATGTGATGTACATTTTTGTGGTGTCACTTGACAATTGTGTTGTGCATATGTGTCAATGACATGTCCATTTGGGGCATGATTGGTTGAAACCAAACCTAGGATAGTACCATATAGGATCTCCATGAAAATTCACTTGGTTAGTGAGCCTTGAGTGTGTTCAAAGAAAGAGGAACCCGTAGGTAAACTTAAGGTGAGTTTTTGGAGGGTTAAACTAACACCTAGGGTTGATTTTAGGTTATTTTTGAAGGCCCACTTGGTATATCTATGGATAAGGATCATTTTTAACCATAGGACCACCTAGGTATGTGTCTTGAGCCCTTCAAAAATTTGGTTTTCCAAGATGGAAGAAAATCAAATTTTGAGAAGATGGCCTTAGGTAGACAACCTCTCCTATCATGTGTGAGCTGCTTGTTTAGTCTTCTCAAGTCACCATTCCTAGTTTTCAATTTTGGGAAGACCAACCAATAGAAACTCATGCCTTATTCCAAGAGGTGTGTGGGAAGTGTGTAGAGCCTTTTTAATGGTATCTCCCAAAGCCATAAAGTTTGATCACCCACTCTCTATCTTTTGAGATTGCTAGAGTTAGTGAAGATTTTTGGAGAAAGGACTTGGACAAAAGGGGAGATCTTCTAAAACTTCATTTCCATAAGCTTAAAATTAGGTTGGTGGATTCCCTCCATTCATTGTTTCTCTTACTTGTTGAATATGTTGGAATGTTGATGTATCATAGTGTAAGCTTGTATGTGAGCTTGTAATGAAATTTGATGGTTGTGTTCTTGTTGTATTGTGAATGAGACTTCTCAAGGCACACTCACCCTTGGGAGGGAAGAGTAACCTTGGGCGTGAAGATAAATTTTGGAAAGAGCTTGAGTGTAGAGTCTCTCCTCATGGAGGAGAGGGATTAAATATGAAGTATGGGCTCCATGATGCCATGTTTTTCTTTGTGCATTTAGGGGGCATAAGGAGAGTATTTTGGATTGATGTCTTTGGGGTCATAAGGGTTGTAGATTTGAAAATGAAGGGACTTGTGAAATTGTTTTGGAAGCCATGAGAAGACATTGTGGTTTCATATTTTTCTTGGTATTCTCCTCATAGGGTGTTTGGTCCACCTTCACCCCATGTTTAGGGTCATTAGGAGACCCATTGTGAAGCCTTGGATGGGAGTTCTTTGTTGATATTTTTGGATTGTTATTTTTGTTTTGGTTGAGTGTAACATTTTTATTCTTGGTTCCCAAAGCTCTAGGGTGGTCTCTTAGAGACCTAGGTTGGGAGGTGAGCTCCCATGGTCAAGTTAGAAATTTTTTTACAGGTATTAGGGAAAACTTTAAGAAACCCCCTCTTGGGAAAAGCTATAAAATATTGGCGAATTGTACATTATTTTGGGGGGGGGGGGGTAAAAATTAATATTGTTGGCAAATATTTTTAATTTGAAAGGAAAAAATAATAGTTGTACTAGTGATTTTTTTCAATTATATGAAAATTCTATAAAAACTTGGCAAATCTTTCATTATTGAAAAAAATCACGGTGACAAACACACATACCAAGAAACCATCATTATTTGACGGGGGTTTGGGGGCAATGCCCTCAAGGCTTTTATTATTTTATTAAGGTATCGTGAGTTAATTTTATATCTTCTAACATGAACTAACCCTACTTTTTATAATCGTTGGATGATCCCAGAACAATGGCAGGAGTTCTATTTTGGGCCAAGGTTTTAAAGGACACAAAGATTCCCTCAAAAGTCTTCGAAATAGAGACACATGTCAAATCTATTTCTAGACAAAGTTTTAAAAGTGATAAAGTTTTATTGAAAGTCTTTGGAATAGAGACACATGTCACGTAACCTGTACCCTAACCTTAAATATCAAGCACATATTGGTGAATATGGTTTTCAATTACGACAAGCTTTGGAAATTATAGGCAAAAAATTTCAATTTATAGTGTCTAGCAATTAATTTAATTGGCGATATTGTGAAAGAAAAGGATAAAAATACATAAACCAATGGGCGATGGGCCTGGGCATTCGACCCAATATATGCCAAATCTAATATTTGCCAACCTAATATACATATTATATTTGCCAAATCTCGGGTTGCATACATGAGACATTTGCCACTAAAGTTTTCCCTGGTAGGTATGCATATGGAAAAAGAGATAGGAAGATGGTGTGAGGGAAAGTATTCAAGTGTGTTTTTCATTATGTATTCTTCTTGAAAAGTTGTAATTTTATTGAAAGAGAAAATATTGCTATGTAGATATGTAATAGGAAGGTTTAAAAAGTTTGACACCTTCTCTTAACAAGTTAGTTGCTGTTATGAAGTGCGTGCTTAAAAAAAAGAGTTGTAAAGTATTCTTTCAAAGAAAATTAAAAGAATTTTTTGTTTTAAATTTAAAGTTGTTGTTGTTATAGTTGTATAAATTTTCAAAAAGATTGTATTATGAAAGTTATCTTATTAAGCATTGATGTTGTTTTGATACAAGAAAAAAGACTTGCTATTCATTTCTCTTTTATTTTTTTTAAATGAATGTTCACATTAAAGTTACTTTCTTCTTGTTATATAGAGACCTCAAAAAAAAAACATTTTCATCTTGGTAGATTTATTTTTCAGTTGTATTTTTATGGCAGATTTATTGTATTTAAAAAGCTCCCATCTGTGTATGTATTTACACTTGTTACACATACAGATTTATAGGGAAATAAAAATATATTTATTTCACTACATTTAATGTTTAGCACTTAAATATATATTTATATTTTTATGTAATATATAAGAATATAAATATATATACATTCTAGTATATATATATAAATATTCTTATATAAATATATTTAAAGAAAAACTTAAAAATAGATACTAATATATAAAATGAACAAATAGACCAGATATATATACAAGAAATACATAACCAAATGCATGTATACATGTTATGATAAATACACACACACACACACACACACACACACACACAGTGTTTTAAAAACTTTAAATGCATTCGAAATGGTTTAACATTTTTAAAGAAAACATTTTTTTCTAAATTTGAAAAAAAGATGAAATGAATATTTTTTGGGGTGCCTAGCCTCCCATAACTCTCCCTTTGAAGGGAGGGTGTGGGGAGGGCTCGACCCCCCAGTGGTGAGCACTGCACTACATCAGATTGCCACAACTAGCGACCGAGGTGACTTGATTGTGGCAGCCTCTGCATCCCGCCACGGGCAGCTGAGCGGCCCACTTCTATATAACCCGTGATAATGAGGGTATGGGGGGAGGAGCTCACGACCCCTCAATTTTTTTTGTTAATATATTGTATTTAAAATAAAAACAAAAACAAATACAACAGAGATAAACATATTACGACCTGTACACAGATTTTTAAAAAAAATATACATACATATATCTGTGTGTGTGTAAGGATATATATATATATATATATATATATATATATATATATACTCTAATCCATTGCAAATCCTCCATGAAACCTGCAAAAAAAAGACAAAAAAAACCAAGAAGAGAGAAGACAAAGGAAGGAAAGAAAAAAAGATAAGTGTAAATCCTCGACAAACCCTAATTTTGGGTTAGGGTTAGGGTTGAGGAAGAGAGAGAGAGAGAGAGAGAGCTCATTTCTCTCCCTTTTGTGTGGAAACCCTATTAGGGTTTTAAAAATAAAATATTATAATATTAGAGTGATTGAAATTCAAAATTTGAGTAGGGAGTCTTTTAGTGGGGATTTAGTTTTCCCACGTTCTTTATTTAAATGTTTTTGGGGATATTGGTTAATTGTTTTAAGATGAAATTTAAGTGTAAAATATAGATATATTTTAATTGATTTAAATAATAAGTTTATTTAAAAGACAAATTATATAGTGATTTAATTTACTGGAAGTTCTAGGTTAATATAATCAAATAATTTAATAGCATTATGTTAGGAGGAATTCTTCAATTAACTTAATGGATATTTAGTAATTGTATTTGAATCGACCATAATATTTAATTACTACATTAGATTGTATATTACAAATAAAGTCAATGAAGTGTAACGAGATTGTAATAAAATAATTTATGATATTATTTTAGTTGGTTATTTAAATTATCATGATAATAACGTTATGGCTTTATTAAAATGAATAGTCTATATGTATGTTAGGTTTACATGTTGATTCAACATAAGGGTTCAACTTAACTTAATTAGATAAGGTAAGTTTAATAATTCTCATTACACTCTATTAAATAGGATTTTAAAAGCAATATTTTAATGGACATTTTCAAGTACAAAAATATTAATTACATCAATTAAAGTGTCATTAAACCTTAGGAAAGGGGGTGATTTAATTTATGTTTTTTTTTTGAAATCGTCATAACATTTGAGTCTCATTATTAAATTCATTAAACCTAACTAAGTGTTTTCACTTAGTTGAACTACATCAACTAGCCATGTAGAGGGATATTGACATTTGTCATGATTCCCCTTGACCTCAATCGGTTTTATCTAGATACCTTTAGGATTTTATTAATTCCATTGAAGATGTAAACCATGTAGAGAACATAGTTAATACTTGACTCTTCGCAACATGCCACCTTAGTTAACTTAATATGTCCAAAAAAAATTAGTGTGTTTTTGGTTGTAAATTTTGGGTATGAAATTTTGGTATCAGAGAACAGATTCAACACTAGGAACCTTAAAACATTACATTTCAAATTAAACATTTCAATGCTTGTGTAGGATGTCTTTGGTTATGAGAATAAATCACAGACAAGGACGAGGCCGTAGACACACCCCCTCAGCACAAGATGATGTAGAGAAGGAGGTAGAGGTTTCCAGAGGGGATTAGGTGTTAGTAATAACTGAGAGGGGGGGGGGGGGGGAATCAGTGGCCTCAAAAATT
>MU228051.1:1528891-1578341 GCA_018584345.1 Thuja plicata | reverse complement strand
GCCAACCCTATTAAAGGTTACAAACACACTATTAGGTGTGACCTTGTTAGAGGATTTTATACATAGAGGTTGTCACTTAGTATCGGGCATCTATTTGCTACCATCCTTGAATCATCCTCCTTCTTAGACTATCAATAGGCTTTAGGAAAATCTTTCTACCATCCTTGAATCAGCCTTCTTCTTAGACTGTCAATAGGCTTTAGGAAATTTCAATGCTACTTTCATGAATCAACCTTTTTTGAACTCCTTGGGATGTACCTCAATATATAGAAGACTATTAAGTCCTTCTCTGTTAAGAGACTTGATGCTTCAATGGTTAAACTAAAACACAATGACCTGTTTCTAATGCAACTTGAATTGCATATTTTTAGATCTATTTAAGTACAATACCTCTCTGATCAATGTATCAATTTAATTCTTTGTGTTCCACACTTTCATCTCTGTGATGCTGTGCTTCACTATTCATCGGTGTCTGCAGAATTCTTTACCTCTTCTTCAGCTTGATTTGATCAGGACTGTATGAAGTTATCCTTCATCAGTTTCTCTTTAGCATCCTCTTTCTATTCACACCCCTTCCCATGTATGTGATTATGGAAATGAATCATGCTTGTCTCTTATATAGACATGATATTCCTTAATTCTTGATTCTTGATTCTTGGCGTGAAAAACAATCCAGTCAATCTGATTTAAAGCATAACTCCTGATTTATCTTGTAGTTATCTTCTTGCCAACTATACAAATCTTCTTTAAATCAATTACTTAACTCTGGTCAAATAAAACAAATAAAACAACCAGTTAAGTCTATCCTTAAGCTCTGCTAGCTAGATATTTTGTCATTTTTTGAACTCTTTGTTCTGTCGGTCAACTCTGCAGTTAGTCATCGATGATAACTGCCAGTTCCGTCGGTGTGACTTCAGTCAGCTTCAGGATCTCCATCCGTTGGGCATCATTGGATTTTTCTCATCAACCAACTCTGTTTTCAGCTCGTCGAGCATCCTATGATGTTGCTTCATCAGGAAACACTGTCTTTTTCTCGTCAAGTATCACTATGACTTTTGTTCTTTGCCTTTACCAATGGTGTGCACTCTGTCAGTGTTGTTTGTCACTTAGTGAATACTTGACTTTTATGTATTTCTGAAAGCATAATCTCTATTCTATTGATTCTCTGAAGTCTTTGGCATTATGTACATGACCGTATAGATGATATCAAGTTGACATCAGTGACAATACAAACCATTAACTGATTTAATTCCTTGCATTATCTTCAACTTAACATTATCAAACATTCAATCAGTTACATGTCATCATTAGGACCCCCATCCCAAACCACCTCTGAATCTGAATAAGGATATTTTGATTTCACTTCAGAACCTTGTTGGAATTATTTAGGAGATGTTCCCACCAATAGTTGAGCATTAGGGTTTAGAGGGTCATAGATCCTCAACTAGAGAGCGGAGTATGAGTCATCCTCCTATAATTGTAGAGGATTGACTAGAGCATGATTTTGAGTCCATTTGTATACCAACACCACCACCAGAGATAGTGGCTCGATTGGCTGAGAGAGCACCCCAGGATACAGGGGATTAGATCAGAGAGTTACTTCACCTACAAACACCATTATTTATAGGATATAGGGATGGGATTATGGCTGAGGCTTGGATTTAGAGCTTAGGGAAGTGCTTTGTGTTGCATCCTTATGGGAGCAATCTAAAAGTATGATTTTCTATACACTTACTATGAAGGACTTCTTCTACATGGTGGAGGTAGGAGTATTTTAGGAGTAATCTAGTCATTGACACCCTCTCTTGGGACACCTTTTTGGAGAGGTTTAGGTACAGGTATTTTTTAGAGCACTTTACAGAGTGTCGCATCAATGAGTTCCATGATCTCTAACAAAAGGGACTCATAGTGTTGTATGAGAGAAAGTTCTTGGAGTTCTTACCCTATGTAGATTATATGAGAGATGAGAAGCTGAGAGTTTACCATTTTGTCAAGGGATTGAATGTTGCAATATCAAGACCAGTACGCATGGAAACACTAGGGAATATTCATGAAGTCGTAGAAAAGGATTTATTAGAAGAGGAGGTACATGATAGATCACATGACACATGAGATCAATTTCAGAACAATAACTCTGCACCTTAGTCTTCTAGTTTTCAGAGACCCCATTGGAAGGGGAATCATAGACACTCTTTGAGGCCCTACAAACCCGCTCACCCACAACAAGTCTCATAGATTTAGAGATAGAGGCCACCATCTAGACATCAGGTCTCTAAGCCCAAGAAGTGGAAGTCATAGGGCCCTAGGAGGGATCAAAGATCACTTGTTTCATTCACACCCCAACTCAAACTCAATAGTCCAACTAGGGTAGTTTCAATGGCTCTAGTAGGATAGGAGGATCACAGTTTTCTAGACCTTAGGGAGTAAAAATATAGGAATATGGACCTTTCTATACTCGCATTGCCATGGGGCACTTAGCTTGAGATTGTCCACAGAGCTAGATGGTAGGTAGTCAGCATGTGGTAGCTTTAGAGGCTACAATTGGGGATATGGATAAGTCCCACATGGTATTTGTAGCAGTTGATAACTACTAGGTAGAGAATTAGGCCATAATTATAGAGACCACAAGTATGATCAAAGGTAGTAGTGTTACCATCTTGTTTGATTCAAGAGCTAATAATTAATTTATTTATCCATTGGTTGTGGCTCATTGTGGGCTAGTGGCAACTAGGCAAGATGTTAGATGAGAGGTTGAGTAAGCTTTAGGATCTAGAGTATCTGTTACCTCCTTGCTTAAGGATTTCTAGATATAGATTGGTGACATGACCACCATAGTAGATCTCCACATTACCCCACGTAGGTCTTATGGTATATTACTGGGCATGGATTGGCTATATGACCACAAAGCCAAGTTATATTATTGTCAAAAGAGGATCAAGTGTTTGGATGATGATGGAACTACTACAGTGGTTTTAGGAGTTCAAAGGTCGATATCCATTCAAAATATCTCTACTATGCAGCTTAAGTGAAACATGCAAAAGGGGTGCAATTTATTCACCATCACTATCAGTGATAGGGAAGATTAAGAGGAAAAGGAAACTTCACTTGATGATCATCCTAATCTTCAGGAATTTTTAGATGTGTTTCCTTTTGAGATACCTGGTATGCCTCCCCATAGAGTGGTTGAATTTCATATAGAAATAATTCTATGAGTCATACCAATATCTAGAGCACCATACAAGATGACCCCTAATGAGATTAATGAGCTCAAGATTTAGTTAGAGGAGCTCCTAGAGAAGGGGCACATTCATCCTAGTTTTTCTTGTTGGGGTGCACCAGTTATTTTTGTCAAGAAGAAGGATGGATCTATTAGGTTATTCATATATTATTGATAGTTGAAAAACTTAACCATTAAGAACCGATATCTACTTCCTAGGATTGATGACTTGTTTGATCAGCTACACGGTGCCAGTGTGTTCTAAAATATATATCTTAAATTAGAGTACCATCAGTTGAGGATTATGGAGAGTGATATCCACAAGACAACATTCCTCACTAGATATGGGAATTATGAGTTTATAGTTGTACCATTTAGTCTTACAAATTCTCCAGCTGTATTCATGAGTCTCATGAATGGGGTATTCTACACATCTCTTGACCACTTTGTGGTTGTTTTCCTAGATGACATATTGATATATTCTCATGATGAGAAGGAGCACATGGAGCACTTGAGATAGGTATTGTAGTGTTTGAGGGATAAGAAGTTGTATGACAATTTGTTGAAGTGTACATTCTTAAGATCTAAGGTCTGTTACATAGGACATGTCATTTCAGGTGATGGGATCTTAGTTGACCCATCGCTATCATGGATTGGCCAATGCCAACCACTGTGACCAAGGTCAAGAGTTTCATGGGGTTAGCGGGTTATTATAGATGCTTTGTTGAGGGATTCTCTAGAGTGGCACATCCTATTACATCCCTTCAGCGAAAGGAAAAGAAACTTGAGTGGACAAAGAAGTAAGAGAGGGCCTTTCAAGAACTCAAGAAAGAACTTACTAGAACACCTATTATTTCAGTGTCAGATCCTTCAGTGGATTTTGTGGTTTGCACAGATGCTTCCTTGGATGGTTTAGGGGTAGTTCTTATGTAGGGTGGGTGAGCTATAGCCTATGAGTCTAGGAAACTTAAGACTCGTGATCTCAACTACCCTACCCATGACCTTGAGGTTGCAACAGCGGTGCACACTTTAGTGAGATGGTGACACTTTCTTTTAGGAGATCAGTTTGAGCTTCATTCAGATCATCATATTTTTCAATAAATATTCACTCAGTCGAACCTTAATGCTTGACAAAGGATATGGATGGAGTTCTTGTGCATGTATGATTTTGATGTTCATTACATCAAGGGAAAGGAGAATGTGGTTGCAGATTCTTTGAGTAGGAGACGACATGAGCTTTCTTCTATGTCCACTATCACAGATTTGAGAAATCATATACTACATCACTTGGATGAGGATGAGATGTATGCAGAGGTTTTTCAGTTGGTCCGATCTCAGAGATCTCTTAAGGGGAAGTATGAAAATTACTCATTGGATCCTAATGGAATTTTATGTCATAGAGGATGCATTTATGTACCTTCTTCTAGGGGATTGTGCAATTTCATTATGTTAGAGGCTAATAGAGCACCTTATGCAACACATCCTAGAGTCAAGAAGATGCATGCAGATTTGAGACAACTTTATCATTGGCCAGGCATGAGGCAACACATTGCAGATTTAGTAGCCCGATGTCTTGAGTTTTATAGAGTTAAGGTGGAGCACCATCATCTTGGTGGGATTCTTCAGCCTCATGAGGTACCTAAGTGGAAGTGGGACACCATATCTATGGATTTTATTATTGGTCTTCCTATGTCATATCGTTGCCATGATCCCATCATGGTGACAATTGAAAATTTGACCATAGTGGCTCACTTTTCACCCATTCATACTACATTCACAACACCAGTAGTGGCTCAGGTGGTCTTGCAAGATATTTTTAGACTTCATGGAATTAATTTTAAGATCATATCCAATAGAGATTATCTCTTTACATCATCATTCTAGAGATATTTATAGGCAACATTGGGCACTGAGCTCAATTTGAGTATAGCCTATCACCCTAAGATAGATGGATAGACAGAGATAGCCAACCAAGTCTTAAAGGATATGCTATGCATGAATGTATGAGACATATGGATAGACAAAGAGAGTCAACCATAGTGATCTAAAGTTCACAACTGTAAGCATATTACACAATGAATTTTTCATCTAACTCTTAAAAATATTTGATTTTTGAGGTAATCGTGAAAACTATTCCATAGAGTTCCCTAAAATTATACAAGGGAAGAGTCTCATAAGATATGTTTCATCACTAGATAAATCAAAGGTAGGTGTGAAAAAATATCTCAAGTGGTCTTTAGGGTCTTTCTTCCCCTATATTTGTGAAATTTAGGTATCTCCCAATGGATAGATAAATTTAGCATATGTATTTTAAGATAAAATGGACAAGGACTTATATCTTCAATAGAAAATTTGGTTGAAGATATCCTAGTAGTTTTAATGTTTTCCAATTATTGTATTAGTGATCTAATTTCTTCCAACATTAGATAATTATTGGGCATAGGTTTTGATGCCTTAGTAGGACCCTTATAGTTTGGTAGCAAGTAAACAAATCTATAGTCATTTAATTTATCTTTATTATTAGTATTGGTGTTTCTAGCATGTCCACTAGAAATAGCTTCACCATCCACTATGAGTAAAGATGCATCATATTCAATGGGTATCTTAATACCTTCATCAACCATAGCTTTGAAATAGTGTTCAGGATCACGTTTCTTTACTTTGATAAATAGTTAAAGGAATTTTTCACTAGCAAGTGCTTCCTCTACATGTTCGGGGGATATTCCCCATAACTTATATCATGTTTGTCTCTATCTAATCTTTATATGATAATTTATTCGCCATGGTCAATATTCTCACAATGTCGTTGACCTTCTTGTGTCATTTCTATTTGAATTTGGGATCTAGTCTAACGAGCATACAATAGTTCTAATATTTGACTAGGAAAAATGATAGATAAATTATAAGATTCAAGATTATGATTATATGTAACTCTAGGTGTGAAAATAACCCTTAGGTATTATATGAAGCTAAACTCTAGATGAGATATAAAGATAGATTCTAATTCTAATATGATTGTCATCATGAGGATAAATATGAAGCTACCTAAGGTAACTCTAGGGCCAAAAATAGTAATTTAGGAAAAGTTTACTTGAGCTATGATGGATAGACACAAGCACTAAGATAAATATAGGATATGTAAAATATGATATGATGAACTCTATAGAAACATACCCTACCCACAGATGTTGATATGTTACCTACTTAAGGATGATGAACCTCAAGTGATAAGGCTAATAAGATAACCAAATATTTGACCCAAACTAAAAAGTAACCTAGGTTTATGCTAAAGGATCTTGTTGATGTATAATGAATATAAAAATGACCAATGCAACAAGGTATACAATGACCACTGACTTAGGACTATAAATTTCAAAACTAAAATGACACGCCTGAATGGGAAGATCCTACCATGTTTTCAATTCTTTGTATCAGAATTGCAAGAACAAAGAGAAATGTGCAAATCTGGTCAATCATAAGCACATTAATACTGTTCAATTATAAAACTATAGTGACTAAAATGCACAAGAACATAATGAAAATACACAACTCTAGTAAATCTGATAGTTTTGAAGAATTTTGTAAGTTTTGACTAAGTTTGTTTGTTTATTTCTTATGATCAACAATAACAAGAAAATACATTAAACACAAAGACACAATGGGTGTTTGTCTATTTGTGATAATATAAACCCATATATGTATGTCCAATAGCTCTTCAAAGCCAATTTACATAGGTTTAAAAATAATTAAAAATAATTTAAGCAGCTTTCTACCTAAGGTCAATGGATAACAATGTGAATGTGAATCCAACCCACAACTTGATATTTCTTTGGCTCAAATACTCAATCCTTGAGGGAGTATTTTTTACTCTTGTCTTGAAAGAGAAGGTCATATAGGGGGACCTAGGACTAGAGGAATGGAACAATCACCCTCTTTACAGAAGCTAAAAGTAGCTTATACAACCCAAAAAATATATATCTCAACTCAAATAAAAACACATGATAACTTTAGGGTATGATCAACATAATTTGCACTGAAACCGCTTTATCAATATGTTATCTTCTAGCCTAAGGTTCTTAGTTTCTATTTGGGGAATTAACGTCTTACATTTTGTAGAAATCCACTTAAGGATTTTATCAACCCTACTTAGGATGCAATATACCTCACATAACTATGGATATCTCCCCTTTTAGATTGACATTGTTGGAAATGAATCACCAGTTAGGAATGTTGGCTTTCGCTTCAACCTTTTTATACAAAATTCCAAATAAAAAATATCTTTGGGTTGTCCCCCTTGGATTAATTCCTTAGAAAAAGGAACAGACTCTCTAATAAAAAGAGAAGATTAGACAATTTCTCTTACACTGACAATCAATAAAGGCAAGGGGAGAGGATACTCTTATACTATCTTGGGATCTACAACATAGAGTGTGAAAGTACAAAAAATAAGCCAAACACTTGTTCTTTTTAGAGAACCAAATCTAAATGTGAGGTAAGATAAGACAATAATGATTTTTCATTCCCCATTAGAAAATGAAATGTATGCTAATCTAGAAATTAAAAAAAACATGTTAAATCTGCATCCACAAATAGTTAGTAGTCTCAACTTCAAGTCTTGGACCCACAAAACAAGTTGAACCACTTCATCTAATATGGTTGATTCAAAGAAAAATAAAATCCAAATGACAACTCTCTATAACAAAAACACAAAAACATAAAGCAAATGCATAGGTATACCTCACAAACGTAGAAAAAAAAAGTGCAGAAACAAAGATCATATGAAAAAAAATAGAGAGAATATGCACAAAAACAAAGAGTATACACAGAAACAAGAAGAAAATGAACATAAACCCTAATCAGATGCACACAAATAATAAAAATACAAAATAAAGTTGCAAAATTAAGATTTTAAAATGTGCAGAACTAGGCAGCAAATGCACAGTTATGGAGTCCACCATGGAAATTTGACCTGCAACTCACAAAATCTCTTCAAACAACAAAGAAATATATATTAAAAGTGACAAAAGACCTATTCGACATGCAAAAATAATAATGATGGAAATTTACTACCTATTTGTAAACCTAATCAAGCTTAACCAAAAACCCTAGATTCAAAAAACTAACCAACATAATATCAATTGAACACTTCATTAATACATAACAATGAAAGTAAACAAAAATATTCCTATATGCATTCAATAAATGCTTGATTCCATTGTCTTCCTAGCCTTTGAGATATTTATTGAAATGGGATGTGTTGACGGGGTTTTGCTGACTGGGTCCGCCAACAGTCATAAGTTGTCACCGGGTTCCGGGGAAATCGGCCAACTCTGCCTGCAAAGGTTGTCCGGGGGAAATAAATCCTCCGGGCCTTCAAGCACCTGGGTGTCGGGTCACGACAGTGCGGGGCTTGGTTGGGAGAGGTGACTATTTTCGAGGGGGATAGCTGGTTTCTTCAACTCATTTTCTCTATAGATTCGATCAAGGTAAGGTTTCCCCAAGCACTCTATACTTAGCAAATAAAGTGAAAAGATCTTGCAGGGTTAGAAATGCTTCATCTAACTACAGTCATGTTGAAATGTCTAGAACATCAATAATACTCTGGTAAACTATACTAAATATCGAAGAAACACATAACCATCAGCTAGCATTTTATCAGTAGCGAGAGTAAAGAGTTCGTTAATCTACTTTAACATACCAGAGTAAAAGACATAAAGAACATTAAAACATGAAATACCATTAACTCAGAAGCAGGAATGCCAACAACATCATTGCCAAGAATTCTTCCTTCTTCATTAATATTCCGTCCAGCAAGCACTGGTGTGTGATACAATGGCGGCTCCAAGGGAGCATCTAACTATTGAGAACCGAACAATGGAGCATTGAGCTCTATAACTAAAATGAGAAATTACTTTGCTATTTCTATGGACAACAAAATCATCAATTTCACTGACCCTTGAAAACGGGCCGATCTGCCTATTTATACAACTCTCTTCTAACCCTAACCCTATTTACATCATGTTCCAATAAAATACAATATCCGGGGGCCGGTACTACCTGCGCCACCCTACAAAAGATCTGGAGACGGAATAGGTTTGCCACGTCAGAAGAATAAGACAAGAATATACAGCAGAGGAATTGGCCTCGAGAAGAGAGCCAGAAAAGGAAGAAGAAGAAAGTAGGTCCCCCGGGGACCGAGGCTACATGCCTCATAAATGGGAAATGCGGTGCCCTGTCTCCAATCTGCTAGGTGTACCTCTGAGTGCCACCTTGAGAAGACCACCCTGTCAGAAACCAACTGCCGAGTCGATGCCCCCTTGATGTGGCCAACCACATTCTGACAGCCTTCATGCACCGCTTCTGAAAGTGACCGATCGGCCTCGGGGACCGGGACACGGGTCACTTGAAAGAATACAAAATTTTGGATTCGGGACTCTGGGATCTGGGAACTTACACCCCAAAATGAATAAATAATACTCAATGTGAGTTTCCCCGGACTCCAGAGAAAGCTTAGGGCTTCTTATTTTCATTGAAGGCCCGGAGGAGGCGGGAAATGTCATCTTCATCTACATTCTTTAGGCTGGCCCTTCTGTGCCTGGCCACTTCAACTTGTTCCCCCAGGTCTGGAATATTTTCTTTGAATTCATCTGCCATTCTTGCAGCGTCATGACCTTTAAGTATCATGCTGGTTAGTTTCACCATCTGGGCCCCATCTATCCCCTCTGAGGGTTGATACCGGGATTTCATTATTTCATCAAAACTCCCCAAAACTGAATCTTTGGGGGTATATGTATCTATACTAAGAGGGTCAGCCCCGGAAGCCTTTATTACAAAAGACTTATATAAATTAGAAGAATATTTTATAGTGTTTACCTTCTCTTGCAAGGACTCTACCAGTTGCTTGGTTACCTCCAATGTGAGGTCAAGTCTGGAGTGCTGAGTTCTTATAAAATCAAATGATTCCTCACCCAGAATTTCAGATTCGAAAACTATATCTTCTCCCAAGGTGAGGAGCTCTTCGAGCTCCACCTTCCATGCATGGTAATTTTTGGCGTCACTCTCCCACTGCTCAATAAGTGCTTCCGCTTGATGAATGACTTGTCGAGCCGTGTATAAATCTGGGAGAGTGGACACCAAGAAACGCTGGGTGTTTCCTATTTGCAGGGCAACCCACTCGTCCACTACCTGGGCTTTCTTTTTCATTACTCGCAGGGAGTCTATGTCACTCTGTGTTAATTCCTCTGATGTGGAGGTCTCTAGAGGAGCGACATTAATGGGTCGGGCTAGCTCAGTAAGCAATCCCATAAGATTTGCATTCTTTTATTTTTCAGTTTTGAGCCTCTGGGCCTCTTTCTCATATCGGGCCTCCACTGCCCTTGTTGCCTCCTTTAGCAAGTCTACCTCACCTTGCCTTCCCCTCTTGCCTAGGGATACCTCTGCAACATTGTAATCTACAGGGTTCACAGTTGCTTCATTGGCGTCTGGAGGAGGTGTTGCCACAATGGCAACCGTTTCTCCGCCCGACCCAGTTCGAAGAGTATGAACTGTCTGGGATTTCTTTGCTTTTGGCGGGGCCTGAACTTGGGCCATCATCTTGGCCAGGGAGAGAGGAATCACCAGAGTGGACTGAGCCTTTCTTTTCCTGCTTTCTACCAGCCACTAAGGTGGGAGAGGTGGCCTTCCTGCCAGAACTTGTTCTCCTGATTCTCTCCCAGTGTCCGGTGGCTGTTGCTCCTCACCAATGTGGACCTCATCCATTCCTCTCCCTGCCTCATCCTTTTCTGTAGCAATGTTTTCTTCCATTTCCATCTCCTCGGCCTTGTCCTGTATGTTTATCATTGGGTCTGGACCCTGATAGGCTTCCTCAGGGATTTCTTCTTCAAGCTGCTCTTCTTGTTCTTCTTTCTCTTCTATCAGGGCTTCATCCTCTGTTGGTAGTAGGGGAGGTATCAGGCTGAGATTCAGAGTTTGGGCCGCTGTGATAACCTACCCGAAGGTTGCTCCCGGGAGTGGCCCTTAGAATGCGATAGCTGGGGTTATGGTTATTCTTGAAGGTCCAGTTCCCCCAGCAGATGCCATTAGTTCACCTTGCTTTAGTTGTTCCACTCCCAAACCCTACATCTCTTGAGCCCCAGAGATAATCTCTGGTTCTAGCTCTTTTTATTTTGCCTGTTGTTCTTGTTCTTGTGCAGGCTCTTGTTCCACATCTTCCTGCTCTGCGACCTTTGGTTTTGTCTCCGGGAATTCTATCTCTGCTTGTGTATTTTCCCCTTGCAGATTTCTGAACTCATCAGTTGCAAATACATCAAACTCCTCTTCTGGAGGGGGACTGGCTAGGACCTCTGCGGGTTCTGCTTCTTTCTCTGGTTTCGGGGAACTGGAAGAAAGGATCTCAACTTGTTGGGGTTGGGACGTACCTAACCCCGGCTCTGCCTTAGACTTCTTATTAAGCCTCTTCCTTCTGCGGGTAATCAAAGGTGGCCCCGCATCGGCTATTGCTGCCGCTTCCATGGGATCCACCCCCGTTGCCTTCACCATTAAGGCTGCCAGCAACGGGGAGGAAGAGGGACAAATTGGTCTGGCCATGAGTGGGGGAGTGGCTAGCCTCATTATTAACTACTCCCTCATCTACTTGGAGGCTTCCATAGATTGCTTGATCTGCTCCTGTATAGGGACTTCTTGCATGAGAGGCATCATGTCTATCCCTTTTCCCTTATCTGCACCTTGCGAAGAAGTCCCGGCCCCTGGGGTCAATTTGGGTCCCAGCTGTGGTGTTAATTTTGACGCTGGTCGGGGAGCTTGACGACTACTCCTGAGGCACACCCTCTTGAAATAGGCATGACTTCGCTCGACCACCTCCCTAGTGAAGTCTTCGATTGTGGGCCCCTCCTGGGCGGCCCAATCCATTGCTGGCAGAGCCATTTTATCGATCCCCTTGGCCTTGTACTGGGGGTCGATGGTGGGGGCGGTGTCCCAGAAATTCTCTGGGAACCTCCGAAGTCTCAATAGTTGCATCATTCCGGCCATCATCATGAAATAGTGCCAGCTTCACACCTCCACATCATCTTGGTAATCTGCCTAGAAGTCCTCCATATGTATATGATGGGGCTCTGAAGCCCGGGGCAGTGTCGTTGCTATTTTCCCATGCAGATCAAAGTTCTTCCGCGCCAGATAGAATTCCTGTAAGTTATAACTTTTCATTTAATTATCTTCCTCTTTTGCGGCGGCTAGACTCTAGGTGTAGTTCCCACAGGTGATTGGGAATGAGACGTTGGGGACCTTCTTGAGGGCAAAGAAGGCATGCAACTCCATCATTTGCCGATAGTATTCCAATAGCATGATCTTGTCCCCGCAATGCCTGGGCAACAAGTAGGGTTTCTCGGAGAAGCCGGCGACCCTAATGTATGTATGCTACTGGAACTGAATATAGTAGTGTCCATAACTACTGACTAGCTTCATCGCCTCAGTGGATAGGTGGTATCCGACATCCTGAGTGGGTGTAAGAAAATGGTAGTAAATGAATGCATCGTTTACCAGTAGAAACTGGGGAAGCTGGCCTCCCATTGAACCTGTGGGAAATGATCCCATGGTGCCTTTTGTTCTGGGCCAATCCTGAGCACGCCATCTATAAGTAGGTCATTGGAGTGGGGCCTCTGTTGTGCTAGGCCCTAGAAGACATAAGAAGACATATAGAACTTCTTCTTCCTATCCAACTGAAGAAACTGGGAGTCGACGTGATTAGAGATTATTAGCCCAGTCGAAGAATTCTCCCTTGGTGGAGATGCTGAGAAGGAAATAGTACATCCATTTGGAAAACTCCTGGGTGGAGGGTTGCCCAAATACCCAGGCTAATGCTATTATTCCCATCTGGATGCTCTCCTTGAATTCTGAGTGGGGGATTTCTATCTTCATCCTTTTTGGGTCCCTCTTTGGGGCCTTAAGCCAGTGGGTATTCATGTACACCCGGGCAGCATCCTCCAGTTGTGTAAACTGAGCCAAGGTGTTAGTCCTTGTAACTACTGTGGCTCTGTCAAATTATGGGATTCCTAATCTCACCCAGAATTTGTCTGGGTCGAGGGATACCAGAGGAGTGGGGTATCCTGTGGGTTCTTTAGTTGCAAGCATAACAACCTGAACAGAGGAGTTGTAGTTGGCCGCTAGCGTCAGGATAAGCTCTGAAGACTACATGGAGCACGGGAAACAAGCTTCCTGGAGGATCCCAGAGCCTCTGATGTTGATCGCTAATTGATCTCCAGCTTGTCATTGGATGTGCATCACTTTTACCAAGGCCTGCATCTCTGCCCACATTCTGACACTGGTGTCGGTTATAAGTTTAACCTTAGACTCAATCTTTGAGCCCGTAATGATGTTGTTCTGCATGAACTTCATGGTGAGGGGCAGTTTCTCCAGGGCCCTCTCTATCTTGGATTTTATAGCTGCCCTGGTGGTCGTTGAGGGAAGTTCTGGACTTCCGGGCGGAGAGGATGCGGATGCTTCAGACATAATTGATAGATGAACTCTGGGAACCTGCAAGGAAGAGCGACCGTCAGAATATTTTTATCAAAATAAAATAGTTACTCTGGGGTCCGGAGATCTTACCACCGCGATGTTTGCTTTTCCTGAAAAGTTAGTTTCATGCAAAGATACCTGAAAATAAAAACACATCGTAAACTTAATCTTCATTAAACATCCAGGTCCGGGGATCTTATCATACTAGGTGAAGAAACAGGATGGATGGTGGTAAGAGACCTGAAGCCCAGGAAAATGACCGTTAGCAAGAATATGTAAAAATTTGAGTCATCACGCCCATGTGGGCACCACGTGCAGAGTAATAAATGGAAGTTATGGCGATGACAGCAGAGCCAACTATTCAAACACATGAAAAGGGAAAGCCACTTGGCTTGGATTGATTATGAACATGGGATATAAATGAGGTTCTGACAGACTTCATGGAGGAGAGAGAAAACTACCTGTTTGAAACCAGCCGAGAGCCGAGTTTCAAACAGGTGGTTTTCTACCTCGAAGCGAGCTCGAAGGCAAAAAACTAGACACAGAGATGACTCGACCAGCTTGCTTAGCCACCCAGATGGATATACATGGAGCTGAGGGATATATACACACTATATACAGCCAAGCACGCACATATACATGAATATACAATGCAGGATGATGCCCACAGGAAAACCAGACAAGGCAGAAACATATATACAACTATTTACAAACTTTACAGAGAGACCACCTCTGCGTAAAGGGCGGACAACCCTCTGGCAGAGCTGACCCACCAATGGGTGGCAGAACCAGAAGAGAACAAACCAGACATGACAGAGAAATAGGAAAAAATGGGGCAAACAAAAACCAAACAGAACCAAAGAAAACTAGAGAGCGGAAGAAAAAATAGAGAAATGAAAAAAATGAAAACACCTACCTGAGAACGCAGAAGGCAGAGGAAAGGGAGGATTTACTACGCGAGCTCGAGTTGCCGAACTATTAGAGTCACCACCACAAAGCACTTGTAATTGCCTAAGAATGACAGAAGATGTTAAGCGTTGATTATCATAAACTTTCTGCAAATGCTCTGTTAATCGCTTTTAAAATCACTATCTAATTCGCTCTAAGTGCTCAAAGGTTTTAATCACAGTAAATTTGAAAGTGACAGATAATCTGTATTTATACCCACGGTAAAAAGGTAATCCTCCTCCTTCCGGCGATCTCTGGACAAGCAAAACCTCTAGACTCCGGGCCCGGAGGTTCCTCGTGATAATATTCTTAAGAACATCATGGTGAATAATCCAGGAGTCTAGAATCTGGTTTCCAACAAAAGGCAACCTCCGGGACCAGAGTCCCAGAGACGAAAAGCAAACAAACAAGACACAACACCGGGGAAGAAAACCCCAGAGAAAAGAAAACAAAAAGGGAAAGAAAGAAGGCAAGGCCGCAAGAAAAAACAAAAAAAAAAAAAGGGGGGGGACCCAACATTTTGCACACAAAATGTAGGGACGGGGATGCAGGGTATAACAAATGGTGACTATCTGGGACAAATGCTTAAGAGCATTTGAGAACTATAGAATCTCTGGTTAGAAAAACTGGAACAGGCCGCCCATCAGAGTGTCTGATAGGCAAAGAGCAACATATCTGAGAGAATCCAACCACACAGGAGTCAGTCCGTAGTCCTTCATCAGTGGTGTCGTGTGTGCTTTGGAAAGAAATCAAGCCGATGACCTCTGGGAGGAAAAGAGAAGAGGCACTAATTACACTGAACCAATCGTTCATTTCTTGTTTCCCTCAGAGACCAGAGTTTTACCCCGTTTCTCTTCTTTTGTTATTTTGTTTGTTCCTGGGTGGGGAAGGCGGTACTTCTTTCACCATTAAGCTTAAGCTTAGCTAATTTTAATGGCGGTACTTCTTTCACCTATCCACCTATGCTTAGATGTTTGAAGAGAGGACAAAACTCCAGACCCAAAAAGAAACTCTTAAAATTTCAGACCTGGGTCAATTAATTAGTACAACCAATCTATCCTCGGTGTGTCCGATTACTTGTTCCTTATATTATTATTTTTTTCACTGATTGCCAGATTCCCTGAGAGAACACCCAATGGAGATTCCTCAAAATGTGCCATAACCCGTGAAACGAACCCCGGAGACCGGACCGGCTCCACCGTGCTAAAGATAGATTCTAAAGTTGGCCATGCTGTAGACATTGTACAGGAAACCACAGTTATGCGAAGCATTCCCATTCCTGCAAGACGGAACAAAACATCGGGGCCGAAAGGAAACCAAAAATGAAAACAAAGATGATGAAAGGGGACTGTCCCGGAGGACAGCCAACAAGGCTATTTACAAGGTAGGGTACCTTGCACGAGGCACCCAGAGGGGATATTTACAAGCGGAAATCTTTACATATAATACAACTTAGGATGAACTTACCCTACTCAAAATGGTGTTTGAGAAACTGTCCATTAACGAGAAATGTGACAGGTTCTCCAGTCAGAGTGTTAAGGCGGTAAGTATTTGCCCCGTAGATTTCTGAGATGAGGTATGGTCCGAGCCAGAGGCGTTGGAACTTGGTATGTTTTCCTTTCTTCTCCTGGGCCTTGTCCCACAACAGGAGCATATCTGAGACCCGAAAAGACTTATATTGGGCTCTTCTATCAAACCATCTTTTTACCACTGCTTGATGACGTGCGAAATGTTCAAGGGCCGTGTCTCATTGTTCTTCCATTCGTACCAGATTTAAGAGCCAAACCTCCACAACGTTGTCCCTGTTGCTAAATTCCTGCATGAGCTGTAAAACTGGGATCTGTAAGTTGACTGGGAATACAGGGTTCTGACCATAAACCAGATGGAATGGGGATGTTCCCAAGGCAGCCTTGATGCGAATGCAATCTACCCAGAGGGAGAATTTCAACTTTTGATGCCAATCCTGGGGATTCTGCTCTAACAGGTGTTTGATCACTTCAAGTAGATTTTTGTTCGTTGATTCAGCAACGCCATTTCCCTAGGGATAATAATTGCTGGAGAACTTAAGAGTGATCCCCCGATTGTAGGTCCATTCAAGTAACTATGTCGAAGAAAATGCCAGACCATTGTCACATACTAAAGCAAAGGGCATCCCAAACCATGTGATGATGCTTTCTTCCAAGAACTTGATAACTACGTCCGCCATGTTATTTTTGCAAGGTATAGCTTTAGACCACTGAGTGCAGTAATCAGTAGCAGTAAGGATGTATCGGTGGTTGGCAGATGAGTTGGGGTTGATCTATCTGATAAATTCAAACACCCACTGGGTGAAGGGTCTAGCCTCGTAGACTGGTTGTAGAGGCATGGCTGGGTTACGCTCACGATGCGCCGCGGTTTGGCAAGTAAGGCATTTCCTGACATGAGCATAAATGTCCTTGAAGATACAGGGCCAATAATACCCGGCCCAAAGGATCTGATGGGCAGTGGCGTCAGTTGAGCCATGCCCTGTTCCAAACTGTCCGTGGAATTCGTCGATCATTCTTACAGCTTAGTTTCTGTCGATGCACCGGAGGTACACCCCCTCATAATTTCCACGGTAAAGCGTGGAGTTTTTGATCATGAAGTGTGCGCTTTTCATCTGCAGAGTGCGACATTTGTGGCGAGGTAACCCTTTCAAACATTTGTTGTTTAGCAACAAGTATACCAAATCGGTATACCACGGGTCTTGGGTGATGGACTCCACTATGTAAGTTTGGCATTCTATGTGGGGAGGCTCTTCTGCCATCACCTGAATTAGTCCTTGGCCATGGACTATTTTCATGGGCTACATTTCTAAGTCATATTCCTGGAGGATGGCCATCCATTTCCTCCGTCTCTCACCCAATTCACTCTGCATCAGTAGAGACTTGACAGCCTAGTCCGGGATGATAGCATGTACTTTGCTCCAGAGAATGTAATGCCAGAATTTCTTCATGGCGTGAAATAGAGCGAAGGTCTATTTTTCTAGTGGTGAATACCAGACCTCAGCATTCTTGAAGGGGGAACTCATGAAATCTATTGGTTGTTCCTCCCCTTCAACCTTTTGGGTCAACACTGCCGCAGCAGAATGCGGCGAAGCAAACGAATAAATGTAAAATAGAAGGGAATAGTCTGGACTAGCCAGAACAGGTGCTTTCATTATTGTTTGTTTGATCTGGGTGAATGCCCGCTTTACTTCAGGACTCCACTCAATCTTGGTATCTTTCTTCATCATCTCATTGAGTGGTTTAACTATTTCTGCGAATCCCGTGATGAATCATCGCACGAAGTTGATTTTTCTGAAAAAAGATCGCATCTCTTTTTTTCTGCCAGGCATTTGTAAATTTAGCAACACTTTGACTCT
Organism: Thuja plicata; assembly: GCA_018584345.1. Taxonomy (NCBI): domain Eukaryota; kingdom Viridiplantae; phylum Streptophyta; class Pinopsida; order Cupressales; family Cupressaceae; genus Thuja; species Thuja plicata. Next base: position 1,560,285 of record MU228051.1, on the reverse strand, counting down.
ATCACGGTCTATGGATATACCCTTCTTAGAGACAATATGCCCAAGCAACTTCCCCTCGGTGACCCTGAATATGCACTTCTTGGGGTTGAGGGATATTCTATACCGGCGACATCTCTCGTAGATTTGAGTGAGGTGGGCGGGATGATCACACCTGCCCTGGGAAAAGATAGTCAAATCATCCATGTAGATGATTATGCACCAATTTATGAGGCCCTCGAACGCAATTTCCATGGCCTTTTGAAATGTAGCCCCTGCATTGATCAAACCAAAGGGCATTCTCCTATATGCAAACGTTCCCCACTTGGTGGTAAACTCTATTTTCTCTCTGTTCTCATACTTGACCATGACCTGGTTGTACCTTGAATATTCATCCAAGAAGGACATTATCTGGGATCCATTTACTATATGCAACACCTCATCCAACGAAGGGAGAGGGTGATTATCCTTTTTGGAGGCCTTGTTCAAGTTTTGGAAATCCACGCAAAGGCGGATCTCACCGTTCTTCTTTTTTTACGGGGACTAAGTTGGCAACCCATGTAGTGTGCCGGATTAGGAAGATTATCCGGGCTGACAGCAGTTTTTCTACTTCTTGACGAATTAGGGGCTCTATTAGGGGGTTGACTGGTCTTTGCTTTTGCTGGAAGGGTTTAGCATCAGGCTTCAGGGGAATGGTGTGGGTCATGATGGATGTATCATATGTCTTTAAGTCTTCATAACCCCAGGCAATTACATCAATGTATTCTCGAAGAACCGCGAGAATCTTCTCCTTTTCCTCAGGGGAGCAGGAGGTACCAATGTGAATGATCTTCTCTTCACCGGGCTGGCCAATGTTAACCTTTTCAAAATTTTCTCCCTCAGGGGAGGGTGACACCTTCTCACGGGCCCGAGGGTTTGAGTCAAAGATTCATTCTAATGCAACCATCCCCTTTGGGATGGTGTTAGTGGGCAGGTCCATGATCCCATCATCTTCATCACCCTGCCCAGTATCGTCATGGTCTTGTTCCTCCACTATCTGATCCTCAAAGACACCAACATTCACCATGAAGGCCAAGATATGTTGATCGTCCTCAAAAACCTGAAAGTGGGCAACATTATCTGGGATGGACGGGGTGGGGACCATCTCAACTAAAAATCTTCAGAGTCACGAGCCGGCCATCGGCTCAAGTGTGCTGGCAGAAATGGCAAGGGCATTCGGGACATAGTTCCGTCACTGGGGAATGAGGTCAATGCCAAAGGCATCAAAATCCTTGATAAGGCTCCAAGCCTGGTTGCGGTATGTGGCCAGCCTTTTTTCATGACATGTGTATTGACTCCGGACCTATTTAACAATCAACTCTGAATCACACAGAGCCCAGAGGCGGGTGATACCTTTCCTTAACGTAAATAAGAGTCCAAGGACCAAAGCCTCGTACTCTGTGACAATGTTTGTACAGTTAAACTATAGCCTATAGGACGCGAGGAAGGACTTCCCTCGTGGGTTGATTAACTCTACCCCAGCCCCACAGCCTTGTTTGGATCGAGACCCGTCAAACTTCAGGGTCCATAAGTCATTGTTCGTAATCTAGGACCGGGGAGGGGGAGTTTCCTTTGGATTATTGCTGGGGGACTTAGGGACCCCTTCCCGGACTACCAACGTGAAAGTAGAATTTTCCTCCAGATTTTTTTGAATTTGGGATTCCCGGGGAGATGGCACCAAAGGAGCGCATCCCGTAGGGGCACTGGGTCCCAGGGAATCAGTTGCATGTTGCCTATTCCGGAGGGTATCAAGGTGCCGGTTGGCGATCGAAAGACATGGCCCACACTCGAGCTCTAAATATTTTTGGTAGTGCACTCAGCACCAAGTACCAGACAGGAGTGTGGCAAGGGTTGCTGTGGGACCTTGAGAGTTGACTTCAACTCTCATCTTTTCTTTGAGGTCCTGGGCTCTCTGTAGTACGGAAGGATTTTCTCTGGGGATGAAATCAAATGTTAAAATTTCAAAAGGTTTGTACAACCCCAGAGAAGTCTCAGAGAAAAAGACCTCGTTGACCCTCCCAACCTCGGTAAGGGCCTGTTTCATCCGTAGTTTGCTTTCGACCAGGATCTTATTTGATTCTTCTTCCCATGGAAGCCATAAGTGGGTGAAGTCGGTTGAAAAGTATCCATTCAAGGACTTAGACCAATTCTAACTTAGTAACATCCCATAAGTCTCTGGGATTTCCACCACTTGGATGTCAATGATGCTGGCTATCCTGGGGTCCTAGATAAGATGTATCCAGACGTTCTTCAATTCCCCCACCATTTTTACAGCAGTCTTATCCAGCTGGATCACTGCACCATTAGATGGGGTGGGGTGGAATCCGAGCTTCTGACAGATGGACAAGGGCATGATATTACCTGAAGCTCCAGAGTCCACTAGGCAATTATGTATATTCTTGCCATGTATATTCAGGCCTAGTAAGAAGGGAGGCTCCTCATTGTTTCCGCGGAAGACAGCCACATTAGCATCTTCGAATGAGACAGTCTTGGGTGGGCGGCTAATGGCTTCTGGGTTCCCTAAGAGCTTCAAAAGAGACTTCTTCTACTTGGGACAGTTCAACAAAACCTCCATCAAGGTCATGGAGGTAGTGGTCTATTCTAACGCTTTCATGATGTCAAATCTTCCTCCCGGGAACTGGCAATTTTCCTCCGTGAGATCTTTTGCTTGGTTAGAGCTAGGACCTTTTGGAGGCATGGGTCGGTCAGTCGTATTGTTTCAGGGAGGAGGAGTATCTTTGGTAGGGGGTGCAGGCGTGTAAACTAGTCCTTTACCAACCTAACTCTGAGTATTGTATGGAGTTCACGGGTTAGTAAAGGCATTGGCCTCGAAAGGCGGGATAGATTCGTCAAAGAATCCCTACAATTTGGACTCTTCTTCATCTTCTCTGGAAGTCCCGAAGAAAATGGTGTCACAGGTGAAGGCACTGTGGGTTGTTTCCTAGACAGGAGGCTCTGGAGGGGTAGTATCATGCGACTACTACCTGTCCAGCTGGGAGATCATAATGACCTTCTAAAAAGTGGTGCAATTTACCTCGTTGTGTGAACCAGTATCATGCAATCTACACTAGTTAGTCATGGGCTGGAAATCTATGACTGGCATAAAATGTGATGGTCCAGCACCATTTTGGTTGGTGTTTTGGTTCGGAGGCGGGCCTCCGGTGTTTGCATTGTTATTCCATTGCTGCTAATTGGGCCTAGGCCCGTTGTTGAAGTTTCTCCCTCTGGCATTGTTGTTTCATTGGTTGGAGAAAATTTTTCCCCTCTGGGAATTCAAATTCTAGGGCGCGTAGGACCCTTCCTTCATTTGGCCCATGTCCATGGTTAAGGTAGACAACATTCACCGGAGGGATTCAACCTCAGCGGTCAACTGAGTGTTTGTGTCACAATGTGACGGCTGTTGCTATTGTTGGCTTCTTGGGAACGCATCAGTATTAGCCGAAGTCGAGGGAAGAAATCCTCCAATCGTAGATGACTGGAAAAAGGGCACTCTGGACGATTGTGTTTGAGTCTGTTGTGCCTACTGCGGCTAATTCCAAGGGAAGACTTCCAAACCCGGTGTCATCTGGGTCTGGGTTGGGTAAACATACCGTGCCTATTGGTCTATCAAGGGTGGTGGGGGATTCATTGCTATCGAAGGGGCACCTATTGCCAGATTGGGGTTGTATCCCCCGGCATATGTAGTTCCACTGGGGATCATGTTGAAAGGCGTGTTCTGCCCAATCTCGCCCGAGGATTTCTTGAGACCGCGGGACAGCTCTAGGGCTAGGTTGTAGACTTTTTCCAAGGTGTCCCGGTCACCCGCGGTGGTTGTTCTCCAAAGGAGAGTGGCAACGAAAGGGTCCATTGCGTTAAGGTAGGTCTGTATGGTTACGTCTGGAGACGGGATAAAAGGGCCCGTGCACCGCTTCAGGGCACGCTGGAACCTATGGTTGAATGCTGTAAGAGGTTCACTGGGTTCCTTTCTAATGGAGATGAACTGGCTGTGGGACCAGGCTGGGTCTACATGCACGCGAAAGGCAGCCAAGAAGGCGTCCTCCATATCCTGCCAAGTGTTGATGGAGTTGGCAGGCAAGTTAAGGTACCAGTTCAACTCACTTTGTCCTAGGGACAGAGGGAACATATGGGTCACAACATCTTCATGCTGGATCTGGTGTCGATTCATGGCATATTTAAGTGTTCTTCTGTGGTCTGTGAGCCTAAGTGCTCATATCGTGGGCAGATCTTCTGCGAGTGAGAGGGTAAATCATTGGTTGCACCGAAAAAGTGCCCATTGGGGACCCGGTGTTTCTAAAATATGCAGCCATTGGGGGAACTATATGTTGGGTGGTTTGGGTACTGGTTTATGGGACTGTCTGGGGAGTTTGAGTATTCAGGGGTATGGTAGATCCCCAGATAATAGTGGCTGGTATGATTTTTGAGGTCCATTTCTTTCGAGCAGGGGGCTCGAGTTCGACAAACTTTCTGGGATTTAGGGCAGACCTAAGGACTCTTTTGAATTTCACAGGGGAGAAAGATCCAATCCCACTGAAGGCTTGTCTCTTAAAACTACAACTCGGGGAACCCTCAGGAGGTGTAAAATCATAATCTTGGGAGGGGGACGAGTTCATGCCCTCCTTCTAGCGCCAGTTTCTGTTGACGGGGTTTTGCTGACCGGGTCCGCCAACAGTCATAAGTTGTCACCGGGTTCCAGGGAAATTGGCCAAATCCACCTGCAAAGGTTGTCCGGGGGAAATAAATCCTCTGAGCCTTCAAGCACCTGGGTGTCGGGTCACGACGGTGCGGGGCTCGGTTGGGAGAGGTGACTATTTTCGAGGGGGATAGCTGGTTTCTTCAACTCATTTTCTCTAGAGATTCGATCAAGGTAAGGTTTCCCTAAGCACTCTATACTTAGCAAATAAAGCGAAAAGATCCTACAGGGTTAGAAACGCTTCATCTAACTACAGTCATGTTGAAATGTCCAGAACATCAATAATACTCTAGTAAACTATACTAAATACTGAAGAAACACATAACCATCAGCTAGCATTTTATCAGTAGCGAGAGTAAAGAGTTCGTTAATCTACTTTAACATACTAGAGTAAAAGACATAAAGAACATTAAAACATGAAATACCATTAACTCAGAAGCAGGAATGCCAACAACATCATTGCCAAGAATTCTTCCTTCTTCATTAATATTCTGTCTAGAAAGTACTGGTGCGTGATACAATGGCGACTCTAGGGGAGCATCTAACTATTGAGAACCGAACAATGGAGCATTGAGCTCTGTAACTAAAATGAGAAATTACTTTTCTATTGCTATGGAAAACAAAATTATCAATTTTGCCGACCCTTGGAAATGGGCTGATCTGCCTATTTATACAACTCTCTTCTAACCCTAACCCTATTTACATCATGTTCCAATAAAATACAATATCCGGGGGCCGGTACTACCTGTGCCACCCTACAAAAGACCTGGAGACGGAATAGGTCTGCCATGTCAGAAGAATAAGATAAGAATATACAGCGGAGGAATCGGCCTTGAGAAGAGAGCGAGAAAAGGAAGAAGATGAAAGTAGTCCCCCAGGGATTGAGGCTACATGCCTCATAAATAGGAAATGCGGCGCCCTGTCTCCAATGTGCCAGGTGTACCTCTGAGCGCCACCTTGAGAAGACCACCCTGTTAGAAACCAACTACCGAGTCGACACCCCCTTGATGTGGCCAATCACCTTCTGACAGCCTTCATGCACCGCTTTTGAAAGTGATCGGTCGGCCTCGAGGATCGGGACACAGGTCACTTGAAAGAATACAAAATTTTGGATCTAGGACTCTGGGATCTAGGAACTTACGCCCCAAAATGAATAAATAATACTCAATGTGAGTTTCCCCCGGCCTCCAGAGAAATCTTAGGGCTGCTTATTGTCATTGAAGGCCTGGAGGAGGCGGGAAATGCCATCTTCATCTACACTCTTCAGGCTAGCCCTTCTGTGCCTGGCCACTTCAACTCGTTCCCCCAGGTCCGAAACATTTTCTTTGAATTCATCTACCATTCTTGCAGCGTTATGACCCTTAAGTATCATGCTGGTTAGTTTCGCCATCTAGGCCCCATCTATCCCCTCCGAGGGTTGATACTGGGATTTCATTATTTCATCAAAACTCCCCAAAACTGAATCTTCAGGGGTATATGTATCTGTACTAAGGGGGTCAGCCCTGGAAGCCTTTATTACAAAAGACTTATATAAATTAGAAGAATATTTTACAGTGTTTACCTTCTCTTGCAAGGACTCTACCAGTTTCTTGGTTACCTCCAATGTGTGGTCAAGTCTGGAGTGCTGAGTTCTTACAAAATCAAATGATTCCTCACCCAGAATTTTAGATTCAGAAATTATATCTTCTCCCAAGGTGAGGAGCTCTTCGAGCTCCACCTTCCATGCTTGGTAATTTTTGGCGTCACTCTCCCACTGCTCAATAAGCGCTTCCACTTGATGAATGACTTGTCGGGCCATGTATAAATCTGGGAGAGTGGACACCAAGAAATGCTAGGTGTTTCCTATCTGCAGGGTGACCCACTCGTCCACTGTCTGGGATTTCTTTTTCATTACTCGCAGGGAGTCTATGTCACTCTATGGTAATTACTCTGATGTGGAGGTCTCTGGAGGAGTGGCATTAATGGGTCGGGCTAGCTCAGTAAGCAATCCCATAAGATTTGCATTCTTTTCTTTTTCAGTTTTGAGCCTCTAGGCCTCTTTCTCATATCGGACCTCCACTGCCCTTGCTGCCTCCTTTAGCAAGTCTACCTCACCTTGCTTTCCCCTCTTGCCTAGGGATACCTCTGCAATATTGTAATCTCTGGGGTCCATGGTTGCTTCATCGGCATCTGGGGGAGGTGTTGCCACAATGGCAACCGTTTCTCTGCCTGGCCCATTTCGAAGAGTATGAACTGTCTGGGCTTTCTTTTCTTTTGGTGGGGCCTGAACTTGGGCCATCATCTTGGCTAGGGAGAGAGGAATCACCGGAGTGGACTGAGCCTTTCTTTTCCTGATTTCTACCAGCCACTAAGGTGGGAGAGGTGGCCATCCTGCTAGAACTTGTTCTCCTAATTCTCTCCCAGTGTCCGGTGGTTGTTTCTCCTCAGCAACGTGGACCTCATCCATTCCTCTCCGCGCCTCATCCTTTTCTGCAGCAACATTTTCTTCCATTTCCATCTCCTCGGCCTTGTCCTGTATGTTTATCATTGGGTCTGGACCCTGATAGGCTTCCTCGGGGATTTCTTCTTCAAGCTTCTCTTCTTCATCTTCTTTCTCTTTTATCAGGGCTTCTTCCTCTATTGGTAATAGGGGAGGTATCAGGCTAAGATTCAGAGTTTGGGCCGCTGTGATAACCTACCTGAAGGTTTCTCCTGGGAGTGGCGCTTGGAACACGGTAGCTGGGGTTACGGTTATTCCCAAAGGTTCAGTTCCCCTAGCGGATGCCATTAGTTCACCTTGCTTTAGTTGGTCCACTCTCGGACCCTACATCTCTTGAGCCCCGGAGATAATCTCTGGTTCTGGCTCTTTTTCTTCGGCATATTGTTCTTGTTCTCATGCAGGCTCTTGTTCCACATCTTCCTACTCCGCGGCCTCTGGTTCTGTCTCCGAGACTTCTGTCTCCGCTTGTGTATTGTCCCCTTGCAGATTTCTGAACTCATCGATTGCAAATACATCAAACTCCTTTTCCAGAGGGGGACTGGCTAGGACCTCTGCGGGTTCTGCTTCTTTCTCCGGTTCCGGGGAACTGGAAGAAAGGATCTCAACTTGTTGGGGTTGGGATGTACCTAACCCCAGCTCTTCCTTAGGCTTCTTATTAAGCCTCTTCCTTCTGTGGGTAATCAAAGGTGGCCCCGCATTGGCTATTGCTGCCGCTTCCATGGGATCCACCCCCGTTGCCTTCACCATTAAGGCTACCAGTGACGGGCAGGAAGAGGGACGAATTGGTCTGGCCATGATTGGGGGAGTGGCCAGCCTCATTATTAACTACTCCTGTATAGGGACTTCTTGCGTGGGAGGCGTCGTTTCTTTCCATTTTCCCTTATCTGCACCTTGCGAAGAAGTCCCGGCCCCCAGGGTCAATTTGGGTCCCGGTTGTGGTGTTAATTTTGGCGCCGGTCGGGGAGCTTGACGAGTACTTCCGGGGCACACCCTCTTGAAATAGGCGTGACTTTGCTCGACCACCTCCCTAGTGAAGTCTTCGATCATGGTCCCCTCTTGGGTGGCCCAATCCATTGCTGGCAGAGCCATTTTGTCGATCCCCTTGGCCTTGTACTAGGGGTCGTTGGTGGGGGCGGTGTCCGAGAACTTCTCCGGGAACCTCCAGAGTCTCAATAGTTGCATCATTCTGGCTGTCATCCTGACATAGTGCCAGCTTTAGACCTCCACATCATCTTGGAAAACTTCCCAGAATTCCTCCATATGTATATGATGGGGCTCTGAAGCCTGGGGCAGTGTCGTTATTATTTTCCCATGCGGATCAAAGTTCTTCTGCGCCAGATAGAATTCCTGCAAGTTATAACTTTTTAGCTTATTGTCTTCCTCTTTTGCGGTGGCCAGACTCTAGGTGTAGTTCCCACAGGTGATTGGGAATGGGACATTGGGGACCTTCTTAAGGGAAAAGAAGGCATGCAACTCTATCATTTGCCGGCAGTATTCCAACAGCACGATCTTGTCCCCGCAATGCCTGGGCAACAAGTAGGGTTTCCCGGAGAAGACGGTGACCCTAATGTATGTATGCTGCTGGAACTAAATATAGTATTGTCCATAACTACTGACTAGCTTCATTGCCTCAGTGGATAGGCGGTATCCGGCATCCCGGGTGGGTGTAAGAAAATGGTAGTAAATGAATGCATCATTTACCTGGCAGAAACTGGGGAAGCTGGCCTCCCATTGAACCTGTGAGAAATGATCCCACAGTGCCTTTTGTTCTGGGCCAATCTTGAGCATGCCAACTATAAGTAGGTTGTTGGAGTGGGGCCTCTGTTGTGCTAGGGCCCAGAAGACAAAAGAAGACATATAGAACTTCTTCTTCCTGTCCAGCTGAAGAAACTGGGAGTCGACATGATTAGAGATTATTGCGGCCCAGTCGAAGAATTATCCCTTGGTGGAGATGCTGAGAAGGAAAAAGTACATCCATTTGGCAGACTCCTAGGTAGAGGGTTGCCTAAATACCCAGGCTAATGCTATTATCCCCATCTGGATGCTCTCCTTGAATTCTGAGCGGGGGATTTCTATCTTCATCCTTTTTGGGTCCCTCTTTGGGGCCTTAAGCCTGTGGGTATTCATGTACACCTGGGCAGCATTCTCTAGTTGTGTAAACTGAGCCAAAGCGTCAGTCCTTGTAACTACTATGGCTCTGTCGAATTGTGGGATTCCTAATCTGCCCGGAATGTGTCTGGGTCGAGGGATACTAGAGGAGTGGGGTATCCTATGGGTTCTGTGGCTGCAAGCATAACAGCCTGAAAAGAGGAGTTGTAGTTGGCCACTAGCATCAGGATAAGCTCTAGAGACTGCATGGAGCACGGTAAACAAGCTGCCCAGAGGATCCCAGAGCCTCTGATGTTGATCGCTAATTGAACTCCAGCTTGTCGTTGGATGTGCATCACTTTTACCAAGGCCTGCATCTCTGCCCACGTTCTGACGCTGGTGTCGGTTATAAGTTTAACCTTGGACTCAATCTTTGAGCCCATAATGACGTTGTTCTGCATGATCTTCATGGTGAGGGGCAGTTTCTCTAGGGCCCTCTCCATCTTGGATTTTATAGCTGCCCTGGTGGTCGTTGAGGGAAGTTCTAGACTTTCAGGCGGAGAGGATGCAGATGCTTTAGACATAATTGATAGATGAACTCCAGGAACCTGCAAGGCAGAGTGACCATCAGAATATTTTTATCAAAATAAAATAGTTACTCCGGAGTCCGGAGATCTTACCACCGCGATGTTTTTTTTTCCTGAAAAGTTAGTTTCATGCAAAGATACCCGAAAAGAAAAACACATCGTAAACTTAATCTTCATTAAACATCCAGGTCCGAGGATCTTATCACACTAGGTGAAGACACAGGATGGATGGTGGTAAGAGACCCAAAGCTCGGGGAAACGACCGTTAGCGCGAATATGTAAAAAGCTGAGTCATCACTCCCAGGTAGGCACCACGTGCGGAGTAATAAATGGAATTTATGGCGATGACGGCCGAGCCAACTATTTGAATGCGCAAAAAGGGAAAGCCACTTGGCTTGGATTGATTGTGCACATGGGATATAAATGAGGTTCTGATAGACTTCATGGAGGAGAGAGAAAACTACCTGTTTGAAACCAGCCGAGAGCCGAGTTTCAAACAGGTGGTTTTTTGCCTCGAAGTGAGCTCAGAGGTGGAAAACCAGACATAGAGGTGACTCGACCAGCTCGCTTAGCCACCCGAAAGGATATACATGGAGCTGAGGGATATATATAGACTATATATAGCCAAACACACACATATACATGAATATACAATGCGGGACGACGCTCGCGGGAAAACCAGACAAGGCAGAAACATATATACAACTATTTACAAACTTTACAGAGAGACCACCTCCGCGCAGAAGACAGACAACCCTCTGGTAGAGCCGACCCACCGACAGGCGGCGGAACTAGAAGACAACAAACCAGACATGACAGAGAAATAGGACAAAATGGGGCAAACAAAAACCAAACAGAACCAAAGAAAACCAAAGAGCGGAAGCAAAAATAGAGAAACAGAAAAAAATGGAAACACCTACCTGAGAACGCAAAAGGCGGAGGAAAGGGAGGATTTACCACACGAGCTCAAGTTGCCGAACTGTCAGAGTCACCACCACGAAGCACTTGCAATTGCCTGAGAATGAAAGAAGATGTTAAGCGTTGATTATCATAAACTTTCTGCAAACGCTCTGTTAATCACTTTTGAAATCGCTCTCTAATTCGCTCTAAGTGCTCAAAGGTTTTAATCGCGGTAAATGTGAAAGTGATAGATAATTTGTATTTATACCCACGGTAAAAAGGTAATCCTCCTCCTTCTAGCGATCTCCGGACAAGCAAAACCTCCGAACTCCGGGCCCGGGGATTCCTCGTGATAATATTCTTAAGAACATCATGGCAAATAATCCCGGAGTCTGGAATCCGGTTTCCAACAAAAGGCAACCTCTGGGACCGGAGTCCCGGAGATGGAAAGCAAACAAACAAGACACAACGTCAGGGAAGAAAACCCCAGAGAAAAGAAAAAAAAAAGGGAAAGAAAGAAGGCAAGGCCGCAAGCAAAAACAAACAAAAAAAAAAAAAGGGGGACCCAACATTTTGCACACAAAATGTAGGGATGGGGATGCAGGGCATAACAGGATGCTCTCAAATTTGTGTGTGTGTGTGTGTGTGTGTGTGTGTGTGCATTTCATGTACAAAACTTCATAAGGGCTCTATGGCTACCAGATACATACATTTGGAAAATATAAAAAAAAAAGACAAAAATTTCTACATGTTGCATCTTACAATAATACTGTTATATCATCTTTTTTTTTTAAAAACTAAATGGAAAAGAAATTTATATTTCAATCTGTTTAGTAAGAAAGAAGATTTAGAACTATTTGCCTTAATACATATGAGTGTTAAGCATTTCTGCAGCATATTTAAATATGATTGTTTAAATGAAAAAAAGCATTAAAATTTCTTTACAGAATTTCTAATGTATTGATAAGATAAATCAGGTAGTTAACAAAGCATTTCTGTGACATTATTTAACATGATAACATATATTTAAATGTAATTATAATGCATGAAATCTCGAACATCTAAAATTTGATAATTTCTCAACAAGTAACAACTAATCAGGAAGATATTAACATCTTTAAGTACTGTTACATATTTGTGAACAGAAATCACCATAGGAAATCAATAGTCAGAAAATGATACTTAAGATGAATAGATCTCAACCTTCTAATTTTGCAGGTCAAATATCAATTTACATAAGAGAAAAGTTTCCTTTCTTTAATAAATTCTATAGTTAGGTTCTCTTTATTTCAGAGATGTTCCTTGTAAGTATTTCTTGAACAGAAGAAAAGTCATTACACTTCTTCTTTCAACACAACTTATTACAATATTTTCCTACAGAAATTTTAAGCAATTTTTTTTTTTTTCTAGAATTACATTTTATAAGACTTAGCTCTATGGCTGGGGTGAAACTTAATTTTATCCAATACACAGTTTATAAATCAATTTAAAATCCTCCTTTCCAAGCTAGAACACAAATCTTTCCAAGAATAGGGGCAGCTACAAATCTACAAGAAAAAATTTTGGAACAACCATGGGAGCTCACCTCCCATCCTAGGCCTCTAAGAGGCCAACCCTGAGCTAGGGGAAAAAAAGAAGAGGCTGGGTGACATTCAAACAAACACCACACATAACAACTCTAAAACAACACATAACTCCCTTCCAAGTTTATGCACAGTTGGGTCTAAAATGGACTCAATTTAGGGGTGAAGGTGGAAATACTCATGAAGGAGAATGTCAAGCAAGAAAGCCTCAATTATGCAAAAATATACAAATTCCTTCCCAAGGCTTTATTCTTCAACTCAAGAGCTCAAAACACACAACCAAATTTCCCTTATCACCCCCATAAGAAAAAATCAAAAGATAGCTTTGGCACATGGATCTCATACATCCATGATACATCCCTCTTCTTCCCAAGAAGAGACTCTACACTATCATAGTTTCCCAACTATGCCCTTCACCCATAATTGACCTTCTCCTCCCTCCCAAGGGGAAAATATGTCAATTCACTCCCATGAAAACATCAACAAAATAACAAAAAAAAGAACAAAGAAAGAAATCTTCACCAACATAATAGCTCAACCACATTTGAACAACATGAAATCTTGGAATTAGGTAAATTCAACAAGAAACTAAACAAACAAGAATACAAGAAAATTACACATGGACATATGGGTACCAACCTTACTCCTAGAAATGGATGATTTTTTGAGATGATCCTTTGTGTTTCTAGCTCTCCTTCCCTTGACTTCTCCCCACTAGCCAAATCCTCCAAGCTCAATCTACAAGTCTCCCAAAAATGGAGAGTGGGCAATCAGCCCCCACTCTCCTCTCCTTCCTCCCTAAAAGGCTCTCTCCCAACTTCACCTCTTTCCAAAAAATAATATGGAGACATGTGTCATTCCCTCTAACATATGTCATCCTTCATGCATGGAAGGGACTCCACTAAATTGAAGGGAGTGAGGCTCTTTCCCTTTCCTCCAAATTTCTCCACTATCCTAGAAAGACATTTAAGAAGGCCCAAAAAAAGGTTTTGACACTCAAAATAATGAAAAACAACCCCAAACCCATAGTACTACTAAAAGACTAGACATTTTAAACTCTAACTACCCCAAAGGACTCATTATAACCCTTCAAAAACTTACTTAGAGTTTACCTTCGAATTTCAAAGATAGTGCTCAAGATTTTGGGTTTCCAAGTCAAGCTTACCCCCACATGGTAACACTACACAAACCTAGGGTGAAACTATACCTTAATATCCACATGGGCATGCCATCTCACATAACATGTGCCAATTGACACTACAAGTGTACCTCACATTTACACAATGACATGCTTAAATAAATTGGCAAAATAGAAGGAAATAAATTTACAACCATGCAAATTCACATTTACAACATATATAACATTTACAATTTGGTTATTTCCCTTTCTAGGGTTAACCTTGGCTTCACAATGATTTTCACAATAGCCCAATATAATTTCCCCAATTTTGTGACCATGGTATATTCCTCCTACACACTTGAACAGAGCATTAGTAGTCCAAGGAAGAAAACATACATACATGATATAATACATTATATTATATTCATCTAATCAAAATTATACATTGCTTTTCCCAAACTATGTAATATAACTATTAAATCACAAAATTCTTGGAAATCACTTATCTAACATGTTAACTTAATGAGTATGGTTTATTTGCAGAATTGAAACCCAAATCCATTTTTTTATATATCTCATGATCAAATTGCAGTTTTAGAAACATAAAAAATGAAACTGTTCAACATGTCATCAAATATGAGAATCATATGTATAAACCATACATCTAGCATAATCAAAATAGAGTCAACATAAGATAACTATACTATGAAAGTCCATTACGTCAATGTATCAAAATAAACGTATCATCCAGATAAATATAACATGAAAGTATCAACTTTGAATGGATGATCGGGTTAGGACCTTACATCCTCCCCCTCTAGGCATGCAATTCCTCCTAGAGTTTATCAAAAAGGTGGGGTACTCTAGTCTCATGTGTGGTGTGTCCTCCCATAAAGCTGTGACCTCATCGTAACAACCCCACTGGACCCTAACCTAGTCCAGCTCTCGGCCTTGTTGGGCCAATATTCATTGAGCTAGAATGCGGATGGGCTCCAGAGTATACTACCCATCCGACTCCACCTATAAAGCATCCCAATAAGTAATGTGAGACTCATCATAAATATATTTCCTTAAAACATATACATGGAACACATCATGGATACATGATAGGCTAGGTGGTAGCGCTAGACGATAGGCAATTGGTCCTATCCTCTCCAAAATGTCAAAGGGGCCTACAAAATGAGGTGTGAGCTTAGAGACCTTTCTGAAATGGATCAGACTCTTGTGTGGATGCACTCTCAGAAATACCATGTCTCCAACCATGTAGACTCTATCAACCTAATTCGCATCTACATATTTCTTCTATCTATCCCAAGCCTCTCTGAGATGCTCTCTAATCAAAACAACCTACGGCTCCATGTCCCTGGCCAATTCTGGCCCAAATGAAACCCTGTCCTCAATTCTGTCCCAACTCAATGGTGTCTAACATGACCTCCCATATAAGGCCTGATAGGGCAGCATACCTAAGGATGTGTGATGCCCATTATTGTAGGAAAAATCTGCTAAGTGAAGGTACTCCTCCCATATGGACTGGTGATCCATAACATACATCCTCAACATATCCTCCAAGACCTGATTAACTCTCTCAGTTTTCCCATCTATCTCAGGGTGATAGTCTGTACTAAAATTGAGCATGGTGCCCAATTCTATCTGTAACACTCTCCAAAATGAAGAGGTGAAGAGGGAATCATGGTCTGATATGATATTGCAAGGAATGACATGGAGCCTGACAATGTCTCACAAGAAAAACTGTGCTATTGCAGGTGTTGTGAAAGTGGTACGCATGGGTGAGAAGTAGGAAAATTTGGTCAACCTATCCACTATCACCATGATTGCATCATGGTAGCAAGAAGACATAGGTAAACCAACAATAAAGTCCATGGAAATGGTGTTCCACTTCCAAACCGGTATCTCATGTGGCTGAAGAAGTCCACCTAGATGGTTATGCTCTACCTTAACTCTCTTACACTCTAAAAATCTGGCCACAATACTAGAAATGTGCAACCTCATACCTGGCTAGTGATAGAGCTGCCTCAGATCTGCATGCAACTTCTTGACCCCGGGGTGTGCTACATATGGTGCTCTATGAGCCTCAAGTAAAATGAGGTCACGCAACCCACTGGGTGTAGGGACGTATATGCGGCCCTTATGACAAAGAAGTCTATCAGATTCTAAGGAATAACCATCAAATGTCCCCTTAAGGGGCCTTTGATCATGATCCAACTGAACATATTATGAATAGAACTCATCCTCAAGAAAGTGGTGAAGTATGTGATCCCTCAAATCCATCCCAGTAGTCATGGAGGAGAGTGTATGTCGCCTCCTACTCAAGGCATCTGCTACAACATTCTCCTTCCCTTTGATGTAGTGAACATCAAAATCATACTCACAAAGGAAATCCATCCACCTCCTCTGTCAGGCATTAAGATAAAGCTGGGTGAAAATGTACTGGAGGCTCTAGTGATCTGAATGGAGCTAAAAATGGTGCCCCAAAAGAAAATGACACCACCTCACTAACGCATGAACCACTGCTGCTAACTCAAGGTCATGTGTAGGATAATTAAGCTTGTGAGTCTTGAGTTTCCTAGACTCATAGGCAATAGCACGTCCATCCTGCATAAGGACTGCTCCAAGTCCATCTAAGGATGCATCTGAGCATACCATAAATTCCACTGAAGGGTCAGGAAAAACTAGGGTAGGTGTGCTAGTACGGGCTCTCTTGAGCTCTTGAAAAGCTCTCTCACACTTCTCCGTCTATTCAAATCTCTTTCCCTTTCTCTGAAGGGATATGATAGGGTGTGCCACTCTGGAGAAGCCCTTAAAAAAAAATCTATATCCTGCTAAACCCATGAAGCTCCTGACCTTTGAGACAGTGGTAGGTGTCGGCCAATCCATGATGGCTCTAATCTTTGATGGGCCGACTGCGATCCCATCACCTGATATAACATGGGCAAGGTAGTGGACCTCTGACCTAAAGGAAGCACACTTTGATAGGCTGCCATATAACTAATTATCTCTCAAGCACAACAAAACCTATCTCAGGTTCTCCTTATGCTCCTCCTCATTACGGGAGTATATCAATATGTCATCTAGGAACACAATTACAATTTTTTCCAAGAAGGTATGAAACACCCCATTCATAAGACTTGTAAAAACTGTTGGAGCATTTATGAGGCCAAAAGGACCCACGGTAAACTCATATTGGCCATATATTGTGCAAAAGGATGTCTTGTGGATATCACTCTCCACAATCCACAACTGATGATATCTATATTTCAGATCTATCTTAGAGAATACACCGGCACCCTAAAGCTGATCAAATAAACTATTGATCCTGGGAAGCGGATACCGATTCTTGATGGTTACTTTATTAATCTAATGGTATTCCATACACAACCTAAGTGATCCATCCTTCTTCTTAATGAATATTATTGGTTCTCCCCATGGTGAAACACTAGGGTGAATGTGTCATTTCTCCAAGAGCTCCTTCAACTGAATCTTGAGCTCATTGAGATCGTGAGTAGTCATCCTATAAGGGGCTCTAGATATTGGCACAAGGTCTATATGGAATTTCACTGCCCTAGGTGGGGGAATACTAGGTAGCTTTGAGGGAAAGACATCTGCATACTCCTATAATATGGGGAAGTCATCAAGGGAGGCTCCCTTCTCCCCCTCCTCCTCTTTGTCACTGATGGTAATAGAAAATAACTGACATCCCTTGCGCATGTAGTGCTTAAGCTGTATGGCGGAGATCACATGAAAAGATATGGATCTGATCTGGACCCCTGAAATAACCATGGGTGAACCTAAGCCATCTACACATTCGACCCTCTTCTGTCTACAATCCACCTTGGCACTGTGGGTGCAAAGCCAATCCATGCCAAGGACTACATCATAAGAAATGAGAGGGGTGATATGTAAATCAATCATGGAGATCATATCTCCTATCTGCAATTGAAAATCTCTAACTATGGAATCAAGTGATACCCTAGCACCAAATGGTAACTCCACTTCCCAATTCACCTCTTGTCTAGCTGCCACTAGCCCACATTGCTCCACTACAAATGGGGAAATAAAAGAATCAGTAGCTCCTGAATCAAAAAGGATAGTGATGGTACTACCTCAAATCATACCTACTACCTCAATCATTGTGGTCTGATGCTTGGCCTGGTAGTTATCAACCGCTGCAAAGACTCTGTGGGACTTACCCAAGTCCCCAACCATGACCTCAGATCTGGCTGGATGTGAACTGCTACCCTGGGGACAATCCCTAGAAAAATGCCCTATGGCTCCACATGTGAAACAAGGCCCTCAAGACTGCATCTATATGCCCTATGATCTGGTGTGTTGTGATCCCACTATCCTACTAGAACTACTGAATCCACGTCGAGAGGTCTGCTGAGTCCTTGCTAGAGGTGTGTACAGTGCTTGTGACCTTTGATCCTGCCTAGGGCCCTGTGCCTACCACTTCTTGGGCTTAAAGCCCTGTTGTCCTTGTGCTAGTCTAGTCCTCTGACTCTACTAAGTCTAATGTGGCTGAGGTTGTGGCACTCTAAAGGTCCCCAATGAATGCCTATGATTCCCCTTCCAAGGGGCTCTCTGATGTCCTGTACCCTACGGTGTGGGATTTTAGTTCTGTGACCGATCCTGTGTATCATGTCCTCTGCCCTGCACCTCCTTTGTAATCAAGGCCTTCTCTATGGCCTCTCATAGATCCACTAGTACTTCCATGTGTACCGGCCCAAAAATAGATGCATTCAACCCCTTAACAAAGTAGTTGACACGGAGCTTCTCATCCTTCATGTACTCTACGTAAGGTAGAAGCTCACAAAATCTACTCTCATACTAAGAAATAGATAAGCCCATCTATTGTAGATCATGAAACTCATCTATACTATGTTTCCTATAATGATCTGAGAGGTAACGGTCCCTGAATCTCTCTAAAAAAGATTCCCAGGCGAGGGTGTCAATAACCAGGTTAATCTTGAACACTTCCTGTCGCCACCATATTGAAGCTCCTCCTATCAACAAGAGGATGGCCAATAGAGCTCGCAAATTGCTCTCATGTGCACATAACCCAAAACATCTCTCTAAACTCAGTAACCATGCCTCAGCCTCAATCCTGTCTCTAGCTCTTGAAAAGGGCAGTGGTCTAAGGTGGAGAAAATCCTTAATCTGGTCCCCCACATCCTGGGGTGCTCCTCTACCTACCTGAGGTACAAACCCTCGGGGTGGAGATACCATGTGAATAGATTCCCCCTTCTTCTTTTCCTACTCCTTGATATGTTGAGGATGAGGGATCCTACTTCGCTCACTGGCTACTCCCCCTAGCCCTGCTATCTGATCTCCCGGTGGCAATATATCCATAAGAATTCCAACCAGATTCTGGAGAGCATTTAGTACCTCCTAATTTGGATTCGATGGCAGAATAGGTGGAGATTCCTACCCCACTCTTGCATCTGACCTAGCACCCTCTACATCTCGCTTATCACAAGCTGGTGCCACACGGGCCCGACCACGACCTCTCCCACGTCGGTGAACCTGCCAAGTAACGAGAGGAATCCTACAAGTTTAAGAAAAGTTCAAAGGTTAATAAGGTTAAACGTAATGAGCTTAAGGTTCCAAGGTTTGTAACATGCTCTGATACCAAAATGTCATGCCCAAATCTGCATGATAAAATGCAACAACATTTTTTGAAAAGGTTTACTATAAGGTATGAAGTGACTGTATCACTCAAGTCTTCTAGAAATAATCAGAGTATGCAAGATAAGCTGAAGGGAATTGAATTCCAAAGGTAGAAGGTCAAGTTGATAGCTATGGATGAGGGGTAATCATAATTTGTGTCAACATCCCTCAACCCATGGGTTTACATGGATCTAGTCAAAGTAACTTCGATATTATTTATTTGATAAATAGTAGAAAAGGATGAGTAAACGGGTAGTTAAAAAAATAAAAGTTTACTTAATCATAGAATAGAAAATGCTATAGAATTAGATAAATAAATAATAAATATTTATTTAAATAATAGAGGAAGAGGCTAAAGAATTAAATAAATAAATAATAGATATATATTGAATTAATAGAGCAATTGTGATAAAATAATTATGTAAATAAAATATTTATTTAATTATGCAAGCTAATTTTTAAGTGTTTGCAGTAACACTATTAAACATCTCTAATTTCTTATGTTTTCTTATTGGTTTTATTTAAGATTTTATCTTATGAATCCATTTAAGGTATAATACTTTAACTTAATATTTTAGCAAAGAAAACAAATAATTACAGATTCTCTATCATGAAATGAAACTTTGGTTATAGCATGGTCTATGGGAACTAGGGTACTAGATGCCCTAGTTTAGTCGTGGAGCGATGGATTAGAGGCTGGAGGAGAAAGAAGAATACTATGAACATGAAATAATGCCTAGTAATGAGTAGGATCAGTGAAATTAGAGGGTATGTAATTATGATAACTGAAGTGAGGGGTAGGAGAGCATATAAATGTATGAGGATACGTCTTATGACACTACATTTAGTGCCCACTTTAGTAGGAGTATGACCTCATGCTCATACTCTTGGTAAAGTATATGATAACATCAAAATGGTCTCACCAACACATAAGAGGAATAAGAAAATACCAAGCCCCCAAGGGAATTAGGATCTCATCTAACTCATATTCCAAGACACAAGGATGTAAAAGATGATCAACAAATGTTACACACACATGGAGCATGCAAGAGGGAAAAATACAAGGACATGTGGCTTCTTGGGCTAGTAATATGCTACTTAATATGAGCCATATGGTAAAAGGAAGAGGAAATACATGACTTATTGGTATATTAGGGTACTCATTAATATGATTTAAGTAAACAACACAATTTTCAAACTAGTCCAGCAAGGTTTCTTTACACTAGTTGACATTAGAGATTACAAACAAAAACCTTGATTTTCCAAATAACATTGGAAAAGAGAACTTAGAAAAATGGGTGCTATAGCATGCTCAAAGAAAAAAGATTACAAAACAAAACCTCAACTTTCAAATTAATCTGAAAACTCAATTGGAAAATGGGTATTAGAGTGTTCACCAAATATATCATGATGTGTGATCAAAGTGTACAAATCAAACCTCATGGTGTGCACACAAAGTGTAAACATATAGAGAAGTTCATTCTCCTACATTAAAGTGATTGTGTGCACCTTACTAGGATAAATAGATTTAAGGTAGCATGTATACATCCAAAAGACAAGCACATTGGCTCAATGAAGTGCCTCTAGACTGAGAAAAATAAAAAAAGGAATAATGAAGCTCATACATAATAAAGATAGGGCCAAAATATTTGATTATGCTCTCAACATAATTACAAAATCAAAGAGAAATAATGAATCTCATACACAAGGAATATAGGGCCAAAAGATGTGATTATTCTCTCAACAAGATTGCAAGAAATGATAATGAAACATGTTATTCAACAATGTAAGCTAGCAATGAAATCATTATTTAACCACCTATTTAAGCACTCAAAGCACATAATAAAATCAATGAAACTCAATTCTAAACATCCAAATTAGAAAATGCAAGAAAAGGATATGTTAGGTTCACCAAAATTAAATGGTGGGAAAATAGGGTAGGGGTCTAATTATGAAATTTAGAGTCCAAACCTACTCTTATACTACTTAATTTCATTAGGGTGTCAAAACTTGATTTAACATTAAGCATATGGGTGTAAGAAAGAGATGAATGCAAAGTGGGTTAGGAAAATACAACCTATATTTTTATTCAATTTTGAACTGATTTCTGATGATACAATAAGACTAAGTAAAATAGATGAAATTGTAAAAACAATCACCCTAAAAAATATCTATAGGTATGATAGACAAATATCGAACATAGATCTCGAAAGGAGATTTATAGAGGAACTTGTCACTAACATTAAGGATCAAAATGGTGGAACTATTTTTCTTACCACTATCATCCTAGTAGACCCAAAAATGATATTTTCTATAGATCCAAAACCAAAATGTCACTCTGATGTGTCATTTAAAAAATCTCTAAAACAATGTCAGACTTAATCTATAAGCATGGACTATGTGCGGAATATGGAAGCGTCCCACCCTCAGTTTTAGATTATGAATCTTCTTGTCTCATTCCACCTTCTTTAGACCTACAATAATTTATCTCTAGATCTACAAACCTATATAAAAGAGAGGAAAATAGTGTGTTGTATAGGGGCTTAGCTCAGTCAAGCTCCACGAGGATTTTACCTTCCCTCAAAATAATAATGTCTAAGATAATCCTCCACTATGAAGTAAGGAGTGTTGAATCACAATGATATATCTTCTGTGATGAATTCTCCTTGTCTTTAAGCCTTCATGAAAGGTTATGGATCGAAGAAAGGAAGCTCTTGCCTGTCTTCACTCAATGAAGGAACATAATAACTTTATCATCGATTCCACATTCAATGCTTGATTCTCTTTCTTGAATTCATTATATATGACAAGAACTCTTGCTCAAGAGAAGATGAATAGTGAATGTGATGATAAAAATGAGAAGGGGAGGCCCCCTTTAATAATGAGCTTCAAAAAATCATGTGAAAACCCCAAAGTAGGCCAACTTGGATAATATTTCCTCACTCACAAAATTTTGACCATTCGAATATTCAAATTTTGGCCCTTCTTGGTTGGACATTGGTGCTTGGTGTCATGGTTCAGGGGGAATACAGAACCTAGTTCCATAGTCCAATAGGACTAGGGTGCTTGGCACCCTAGTCTAGTCCTTGAGGTTTGGCTTAGAGGCTAGAGGAGCCAAAAGACTAGGTATTCACATGAAATCAGGCCCTAGGATAAGCAAGATTAGTGAAATTAGAGGGCACATAATTAGGAGCACTAAAGTGAGGGATAGGAGAACATATAAATATATAAGGATACATTTTTTGAGAATATAGATTGTAATCAACTTATTTTCTACCATAAACTAGTCAAGTGATCATCCTTCTCATTTAATTTTATCCCCATTTAACCCATAATTTAGACTATATTATATATGTACATCCATATGTATATATAGATACATATCTATATAAATATATAACTTAGAACTATAGTTTCTTGTAAATAAATCATTGCAAAAAAATTAGAAGGGAAAATAATTAATTTCCTCCTTGGTAATGTTATGATCTCTCTACAAAATCTCTTTATTTCTCTACACACGGGAGGGATTTCACTCTTTAGATAACAATAATATTGGCAATATTAGCTCCACGCACAACTAACATGATTTTTCTTTTATCACAACAAATAGCTATAAAAATTATTCCTTATGCACTATACAAAAACCTTAAACAAAATATCATCATACTATCCAAATCCCTTGGACATGAAAATTTCACTTAGTGTATGGAGACAAAAACTCTTAAACAAACTAAAATCCTTACAAAATACCTCACAAATATTATTCTAGTTGCGAACTAAAAGTATCTTTTCACAAATATCGCTACTTCAAAATACCATCATGGAGGATACTCTTATAATAGGGAAACAAACAGCTTAGAGAATTCATGATCTAGTGGAAAGTAATCCCCAAAACATCTATCACTTTCATGCAAGGTTCCTCTCTTACAAAAATTAACAGGTTCAAATTATACATATCATAACACTTCCTCATTGAAAAAATTAGGAATGAAGCCAAAGCCTATGTTTTGTTTTATATAAAAGGGAAAATAAATCCTCTCTCGCACCACTTTCTACTCCTTGCAGCTCATACTTAGATTCATTAATTTCTATCATGGAAGCCTATCCAAAGTTATGAAATAGCCTCATACAAACTAAGCATAGTTTGGTCATTGATTGTCCAAGAAAATATAAATTGCTACAATATGTTGACATACTAACATGTCAAGGAGATAAGCAATTTGAATCTACAAATATTAATTTAATTATAATTAATTAACATATTTAATGTTTCATATTAATGTCATTATAAATAAAACATATTTTTATCTATAGTGTTGTAGATTGCACTCCCTTAAAATGTGAGTTTAATTACAAAATCTCCTAGAACTCATTTTGACTTTTTCATTCATCTATGCATTAATTTGGACCATTTTTTATTTAATTAATACTTAATTCAAGAAAATGAGTCTTATTTTATTTTAAATCTCAACACACTCCTCTTTGGTCCCTTATTTAAGTGTGCCCTTTATCTTATTCAATTCTTAAACTTAAAAAGGGTCCTTTTTTATTATTAAATCAAAACAATTATATGTATCTCTTTGATTTTTCCCACATCAATATATATTTTGGATCTAATAACTAGGCCTTATTATCATTCTATCACCAATTTTGAGCCAACAAGTGTTAGACTAATTCACTAACTGTGAATTGTGTGCAAAATACAAAAGTGTCATTTTTGGATGAATTAAGTGTGGGTAACATGGAAGTCTTCAAAAATCTAAATCCATCATTGGAATTGAAATATGACCATTTTTATTCAACCTTTAATTGATTTAAGTCAAATCTCATATATAAGCTAGTTATATTTCCTCATTTGGATATCAACTTCTTTTATGTAATTGAAGGAGATGCTATGTGAAGAAGGAAGCTCTACAAAAAAGATTCTACAGATTTGAGATCAAGAATTATAAATTATTCATCAAGAATTTTCATCATGGATGCTTCAAATAATGTTGGAGGATGATAGGGAATCACCTAATCATGATTGGAAAGTACCTTGTCTTGAGGGATTAGGTATGATTTTATGTTATTCTCATGTCTATTAAAAAGCTTCAGATCTGGGTTTTATTATAGCTTATGTGATTAATCTATTCTTAAGTTAATATTTGCATCAAAATTGATCATCTAGGGTTTAATTGACTAACACATTTTAGTATGACTATTATCTTCATTAGCTCATCACAATCTTAGACACACTTAACATTCAGATCACACACATTTGTTTGCAGACTTTTACGTGACTATTTGTGGAGGTAAATGTTAGTAATAATTGAGTGGGGGAGGGGGTGAACTAGTGGCCTCAAAAACTTATCCTTAAACGTAACCACCAATCAATAAAACTCAGATTATTATGTCCCTACAAGATTCATCCCATGGAATAATTATGATGATTAACTTTCTATCAGTTTACCTTGTCTATCCTTATTCTCCTTGATTACCGATAAGCAGTATAACTATTTACCGAAATATAGCAAATATGCAGAGTATACCAATAAATCCAGAATGAGTTATGCAAGATATAAATTATTAAAGAAATATATCATACAAACATATAAAACATGGATTTTAATGTGGAAACCCTATTAAGGGAAAAAACCATTTGGACCGGTACCCCAAATTTTCACTCTTCTGAAGTGAGCCCTGTTAAGAGCCAACCATGTTAAAGGTTACAAACACACTGTTAGGTGTGACATTGTTAGGGGATTTTACACATATAGGTTGTCACTTAGTATCAGGCATCTAATTCTTCCATCCTTGAATCACCCTCTCTCTTAGACTGTCAATAGGCATCGAGCATATCCAATGCTACTTTCATTAATCAACCTTTTTGGCACTCCTTGGGATGTACCTCAATATATAGAATACTATTAAGTCCTGCTCTATTAAGAGACTTGATGCTTCAATGGTTAAACTGAAACAAAATGACCTGTTTATAATGCAACTTGAATTGCCGATTTTTAGATCTATTTAAGTACATTGCCTCTCTAATCAATGTATCAATTTAGTTCTTTTGTGCTCCATACTTTATGATTTGTGATATTGTGCTTATTGTTCGTCGATGTCTACAGAATTCCTTAGCTCTCCTTTAGCTTGATTAATTAGTACTGCATGAAATTGTTCTTCATCAGTTTCTCTTTAGCATCCTATTTCTATTCACTCCCCTTAATCCCCTTTTCATGTGATACGAAAATGAATTAAGCTTGTCTCTTATATAGACATGATATTCATTGTTTCTTGATTCTTGATTCTTGGCGTGAAAAACAATCCAGCCAATTTGATTTAAAGCATAACTCCTTATTTGTCTCATAGTTATCTTCATGCCAACTGTATAAATCACATTTAAATCAATTACTTAACTCTGGTCAAATAAAACAAAGAAAACAACCAGTTAAGTCTATCTTTAGCTCTTGCCAGCTATATATTTTGTCATTTTTTGAACTCTCTATTCCGTCGGTCAACTCTTCAGTTAGTCATCGGTTACAATTGCCAATTCCATTAGTGTGACTCTAGTTAGCTTTGGGATCTCCATCCATCAGGCATCATTATATTTTTACTCATCAGGAAACTCTATTTTCAGCTCGTCGGGCATCCTGTGGTTTGCTTCATTGGGCAATAGTGTCTTCTGTTCGTCGGGTATCACTGTGACTTTTATTCTTTTCCTTTACTGATGGTGTGCACTCCATCGGTTTTTTTATGTCACTTAGTGAATACTTAACTTTTATGCATTGCTGAAAGCATAACCTTTGTTCCTTTGATTCTCTAAAGTCTTTGGCATTATGTATATGATCATACAGATGATATCAAGTTGACATCAATGACAATACAAACTATTAACTGATTTAATGCCTTACATTATCTTCAAATTAACATTATCAAA
The DNA here is from genome assembly GCA_018584345.1 of Thuja plicata. NCBI lineage: Eukaryota > Viridiplantae > Streptophyta > Pinopsida > Cupressales > Cupressaceae > Thuja > Thuja plicata. Next base: position 1,534,219 of record MU228051.1, on the reverse strand, counting down.
CATTTAATTAGTTATATGTCATCAATCTCTCCATTTGGCATTGATGGAAACAAACTTATATTATCACACTATACTATTTCTAATACAATATGAAATATAATTGTTGAGATTCATCAAACTACCAATCTCTCCCTTTTGTCAATCAATAAATGTCTGAACATTGGTAAGCTCTGTTTTAGCTTAGATTTGATTCCTGCAGTTCTCTTGTCTTTTGATGTGTTGATTCCTTTGCTTGTGTCAATTTCTCTCCTTTTGACTATTCTCCTATTTTGATGTCTTTTTCTCTTTTCAACAACTTTCCCTTTGTATAAAATTTTCATACAAACTCTCTCCCTATGGATATGATCTCTCCCTGTTGGAGTAATCTGATAATGGATAATCTTTCTTAGGAGAATGTCATAATATGGATAATCTCTCTCCCTTTGACAACAATGCCAAACAAATATTTTACAAATATCTAACATTCATGTCAAACAATCATTTACCTATCCATAATATATTCCTTGAATTTCCCTTATCCATCAGCAATACAACAATAATCTCTGGTGCTCAGTTCTGATATATACCTATCTGTATATAGATGTAGCTTTTAAGTTCATCTCGTTGCTTGCATCAACATGAATGATGTTCTGATAACATGTAGGTTGATGCAGCCTTCAGTCATTTTATTGACTGGTAGACAAGGGTTTGACCCCTAGTCTTTTTCTTAGGTACTCAAATGTATCCTTGGGCAGTGGCTTGGTGAAGATATCAACTAATTTTTCTTTGGATTGCACATACTCAAGTATCACCTCTTTTCCTTGAACTTGTTCTCTCAAGTAATGATACTTTTTGGAAATGTGTTTCATTCTTGCATGCATGACTAGATTCTTGGAAATGTTTATTGCACTGGTGTTATCACAATAGATAATCACTGGTTCTAAGATCTTCATATGCCTACCTTCTAGCAACTATTTGATCCATGTAATATTTGAGCAATTTGTAGGAGAAGCAACGCACTCTTCTTCTGCAATAGACTGAGAGATGCATCCTTGCTTCTTGCTAATCCATGTGACAAGTCTGTCACCCATAAAGAATGCTCCTCCAGTTGTGCTCTTCCGGTCATCAAGATTCCTAGCCCAATCAACATCGGTAAACACCTTAAGGTCAAATTTTCCTTCTCTTCTATACCATAAGCCAAATTCCTCAGTATTATTCAGATATCTTAGAATTCTTTTCATAGCAGTCATATGTGGTTCACTGGGGCTAGCAAAAAATCTAGCAACAATTCCTACTGCATGTGAAATATCTAGTATAATGTGTACAACATACATGAGTTTTCCAATCATTGATCTGTACAAAGTCTGATTTACTTCTATTATTTTGTCCTCCTTTGTCAACTTACATGCAGTAGCCATCGGTGTTCCAACTGGTTTGGATTCTTCCATCTTGAATATTTTTAGGACCTCTTTGATGTACTTGGACTGTGTAATAAAAATTCCTTCACTTTGTTGAATGATCTGTAGACCAAGAAAGAACTTGATCTCACCAAACATAGACATCTCAAACTCTTTTCTCATCTCATTAGCAAATGATTTTCTTAGCATATCATTGCCTCTAAATATGATGTCATCAACAAATATTTCAGCAATCAAAGTGTTAGCATCAGTATCTTGTTTTAAATAAAGATTACTATTTTCACTAGTCCTTACAAATCCAATACTTATTAGATAGGAATGAAGTAATTCATACCAGGGTCTTGGAGCTTATTTCAATCCATACAAGGCTTTGTGAAGTCTACATACCATGTCCCTCTTTTCTGGATCAATAAACCCTTCTAGTTGTTCAATGTATACTTCTTCTTCAAGTATTCCATTTAGGAATGCTGACTTGACATCCATTTGGTATACCTTGAATCCTTTGAATGCAGCATAAGAAAGTAATAATCTTACTCCTTCTAGCCTAGCAATGGGTGCAAAGGTCTCTCCATAGTCTATACCTTCCTCTTGTGCGTACCCTTTGCATACTAGTCTTGCTTTGTTCCTTGTGACTTCTCCATTCTCATTTAGCTTATTCTTGAATATCCATTTTGTATCGATGACATTCTTGTCATCTGGTCTTGGCACAAGTGACCATGTTTTTTTCTTCTCAATCTTCTCAATCTCATCATTCATAGCACTTATCCATTCCTTATTATCTAGTGCAACATTGATAGATTTTGACTCAAACTCATAAATTAAACAATTTGAGTTTAAAGACTTACTTCTTGTTCTTGTACCAGCTTTCTTATCTCCTATGATCTGGACCTCTGGATAGTTCCTTCTTACATATATTGCAAGTACATGTATAGTTCTTTGTCTATCAGCTTAATCATTATTTTGACCTTCATTTTGTTCTTCATCACCTTGCACATTATTTTGATTATTATCCCGACCATCGGTATTTGTAGCCTGATGCTCGGGAGAAATGATTTGTAGCTCAGGGGCTCTACATTGTTGGTAGGGTAGAGTGTTAGGTTCCTCATTGTAAGTGAACTTATTATATTCCTCTGGTTCTTTAGTACTGCTTTCTTATTCATTCTTCTCTACAAATTCATCTATCTTTACATTTGCACTTTTAATAATTTTTTTAGAGGCTTTGTTTAGACATTTGTAAGCCTTGCTCTTGGTAGAATACCCTAGAAAAATTCCTTCATCACTCTTGGAGTCATTTTTTCCATTTCTATCATCTTTTAAGATATAACATTAACTGCCAAAATTTTTGAAATAACTTACATTGGGTGTGTATCCATACCATAGCTCATAAGGTGTCTTCTTGGTGTCTTTCTTCAATTGTACTCTATTTAGTGTGTAAACAGTAGTACTGACAACTTCCCTCCAAAATATTTGGGTGATGCCTTTTTCTATCATCAGTGTTCTAACACAATCAATTATTGATCTATTCCTTCTCTCAGCAATCCCATTTTGTTGTGGTGTTCTTGGAGTAGAAACTATCTTTTTATACCATGCTCATTGCAAAAGTTAATGAATTCATCTGATATAAACTCACATCCTCCATCTGATCTCAAACATTTTAGATCCTTACCACTTTTCTTCTCTAGCATAGCCTTATACCATTTGAACATCTTAAATGCTTCCTATTTATCTTTTAGAAACATAACTGTAATCATTCTAGAGTAATCATCAACAAAGAGAATAAAATATTTATCTCCATAATAACTCTTTGTCCTCATGGGTCCACATAAATCAGTATGGACTAATTTTAGAATTGCATCAGATGTATGGGTTTTTCTTTTAAAGCTAGACTTTGTCATCTTACCTTTTTGACTATTTTTACACATGATGTTGTCGGGCTTGGTCATTGTCGGTAAGCCTCTGACATTTCTCTTTTTGCTAATTTTCATCATGTTGTCAAATTTCACATGACACAGTCTTTTGTACCATAACCATATGTCTTAATTTGTAACAATTAAACAAGTGGAGTCAGTATCATTTAGATAGAATAAGTTACCTTTTGTCTGCTCACCGATACCAATGAGATTTCCAGATTTGTTGAAGATCTTTGCCTTGTTATTTTCAAATACTACTTTGTGACCTGAATTATTCAACTAAGAGACACTCAATAGATTATAATTCAATCCATTTACCCAATAATAATTCTCACAGTTTATCTGGTTATTCAACATTATTGTTCCTCTACCTTCAACTAGACAAGGTGTGTCATTTCCCATTCTTACTGATCCACCCTTGTAGTATTCAAAAGTCTCAAACTTTTGCTTATCACCGGTCATATGATAAGTGCAGCCACTATCTATGATCCAAACATAATTTTTTCTAATTTTATATATGAGAGTTGTTTCTATATACCTTTCTTCATCATCATCTAAATCATCCTTTACATCCACAAATGCCATCTCGATGTCTTCATCAGATTTGGTGTCAGTATCATCATCCTTACATTTTTCTATGTAGCTGACCTTCTTTCCTTTGTCCTTATAGTCTCGGGTATCTCTTCTATTTGATTGTTAGTAGCTTCTGTAATCACCTCTGTCAAACTTCTTCTCAAAAGATCTATCATAACTTCTATCATCTTTTCTTCTGTTAGTACATGGGTAAGTGCACAAAGATGGGGGACCAAAAAGGGGGTATAAGGTGCCACTTTTTTTCTAAAATCAGCAAACTCTGAACTTCAATGAGAAATTGAGTATACTTAAATTCAAAATTTTAAAATGTGACAAAAAAAAGAGTTGTTCTACTCTGAATCTAGTTTCTAAACTACTAATTTTTTTTAAAAATGGTGGAGATTAAGGCCCTCAAAAAGGGGGAGCAGAAAAAGTGGTCCTAATTTTTGTAAAAAAACATAACATAGCGTCTGATGTGCTCCCCCTAAAATGTTAACTTTAAAAAAAAAAAATTTAAATCGCTGTAGTGAGAAATTAGCTAACACCATCTAGTTTATCCCAAATTTTTCTGTTAATTTGTTTATGAAAGTGTGATTTTTTGTCATTTTTTGAAGTGGACACATCCTTAAAACATGAAATTTCTGTGTGCTCCCCTATAAATCATTGAAAACTAATTGAAAATCAAAACTTATTTTTTTTTTAAAGTGTGTAGAATGGAGTCTAGTTTCTGAAAATGTAATTTTTTTCAAAATTTGATGAATGAACCAAAATCTAAGCCCAAATGAATACATGTTGGTTTTTGACAAAAATCAGACATACTTAGAAAAGAAATTAGAGATGAAACACTTAACATAATGAGAATTCAAAATAAATTACATGGTTAGATAGCTATCAGAGAGATCTACAATATCATGTCATATGATTAAATTGTTATTGAACCATGTGCAAACTTGACAGGGAGCACACAAGAAAAAATGTTATTTTTTAGTAGGTTTGCTGGAAAACACGTCTTAGGCCTATTTGAATCCTCCAAGCCTTTGGGTTGGAACTCCAAGGCAAATCCAAGCCTTAGGATTGGTAAATATCAATGTCATTAAAAGGGCACATGCCCTAAAGGGTGCACGCCCTATACTCACTATAGGGCATGCACCCTATAGGGCGTGCGCCCTATATTAGATACAAAATAGGAGAGAGAGAGAGAGAGAGAGTCCAGGATTTATACAAATATAACATTTAAGTATAAGTCTGATACATTTAATTTCTTATACTTTAAGTTATATTTTTATAAATACCTTCCACGATGTTTGAGATAGGTTTCAGATTCATAGGAGTTAAGATGCAGATTTTAGATTTTGGGGATTTTTAAAAAAAAATCAGACTTAGCCAAATTTCAGGCACATGAGGGTTCCCTAGATTTATGAACAAGTTATGGAACATTGTGTTAATGC
>MU228051.1:1497284-1523941 GCA_018584345.1 Thuja plicata | reverse complement strand
GGGGGTGAATCAGTGGCCTCAAAAACTTATCCTTAAACTTAACCACCAATCAATAAACCTTAGATTATTATGTCCCTACAAGATGAATACCATGAAATACTTATAATGTTTAACTCTCTGTCAGTTTACCTTGCATGTCCTTATTCTCCTTGATTACCAATAAGTAGTATAACTATTTACCAAAATATAGTAAATATGCAAAGTATACTGATAAATCCAGAATGAGTTATGCAAGATATAAAGGAGTAAAGAAATATATCATACACACATATAACACATGGATTTTAACATGGAAACCCTGTTAAGGGAAAAAACCACTGGGACTGGTACCCCAAATTTTCACTCTTCTGAAGTGAGCCCTGTTAAGAGCCAACTCTGTTAAAGGTTACAAACACACTGTTAGGTGTGACCTTGTTAGAGGATTTTACACATATAGGTTGTTACTTAGTATCGGGAATCTAATGCTACCATGCTACCATCCTTGAATCAGCCTCTCTCTTAGACTGTCAATAGGCATTGGGCATATCCAATGCTACTTTCATGAATCAACCTTTTGGAACTCCTTGGGATGTACCTCAATATATAGAAGACTGTTAAGTCCTTCTCTATTAAGAGACTTGATGCTTCAATGGTTAAACTGAAACAAAATGACCTATTTCTAATGCAACTTGAATTGTAGATTTTTAGGTCTATTTAAGTACATTACCTCTCTGATCAATGTATCAATTCAGTTCTTTTGTGCTTCATAGTTTCTGTTCTGTGATGTTGTGCTTACTGTTCGTTGGTGTCAACAGAATTCCTTAGCTCTCCTTCAACTTGATTGATCAGTACTTCATGATGTTGTTCTTCATTATTTTCTCTTCAGCATCCTCTTTCTTTTCACTCCCCTTAATCCCCTTTTCATGCGATACGAAAATGAATTAAGCTTGTCTCTTATATAGACATGATATTCACTTTTTCTTGATTCTTGATTCTTAGTGTGAAAAATAATCCAGCCAATTTGATTTAAAGCATAACTCTTGATTTGTCTCATAGTTATCTTCATTTCAACTGTATAAATCATCTTTAAATCAATTACTTAACTCTGGTCAAATAAAACAAAGAAAACAACCAGTTAATTCTATCTTTAGCTCTTGCCAGCTAGATATTTTGTCATTTTCTGAACTCTCTATTCCATCGGTCAACTCTTCAGTTAGTTGTCGGTTACAACTGCCAGTTCCATCGGTGTGACTCTACTTATCTTTGGGATTTCTTTTCATCAGGTATCATTAGATTTTTACTCATTGGGCAACTCTATTTTCAGCTCGTCGGGCATCCTGTGGTTTACTTCGTCGGGCAACACTGTCGTCTGCTCGTCGGGTATCATTGTGACTTTTCTTCTTTTCCTTTACCGATGGTGTGCACTTTGTCAATGTTTGTATGTCACTTAGTGAATACTTGACTTTTATGCATTGTTGAAAGCATAACCTTTGTTCCATTTATTCTTTGAAGTCTTTGGCATTATGTATATGACCGTACAGATGATATCAAGTTGTTATCAATGAAAATACAAACCATTAACTGATTTAATTCCTTGCATTATCTTCAACTTAACATTATCAAACATTTAATCAGTTACATGTCATCAGTAAAATATCACCAAAACAAGGGCATGAATAAGGAAATCCACTATATAGACAAAAAAACTCTTGAATATCTCTTATGGAGGTTCAAATATAGGTGACCAAATAAAGTAATAGATTTTACAGGTTAAAGGATCAAGATAGAATATTTCTAAAAGTTTCAACACTAGGAAACTGATGCCTAATTCCTCTATCTCTAGAACTAGCACACCCAGTGCCATAGTAATCCTAGAATAGGTTTCCCAATGTTATTCCTAAGATCAGATTACTGAGAGGGGGGTGAATCAATGATCTACCAAATAATCCAAACTTCTCTATCTTAAATTTTAAACTAGAAATCACAAGAGTAGCCTTAATAACAACAAATGAAAATCATAAGCATCAAAATCCATCCACAAAATTGACATGCATATTTATCTCTTGGAAGTTCAAATAGGGAGAAAACAATGGTGGGGATCAGTACCCACTAAATGATGTACTCTTATGAAGTACACCCTGTGAGGACCTTAACCCTATTAAAAGTTACAACAACACTGTTAGGTGCTACTCAGTTAAGGGATTTACCTTAGGCTTGTTAGGATATTTACTTTGTTAAGAGTAGCCTTGTTAGAGGACTTTAAAAACTTGACAAAGTGTCACCTTGTTAGAGGATTTACAAAAAAGATTTGTTAGGATCTACACAGTTAAGGGATTTAACCTATTGCAACTGTTAGGGAACAACAGAAATAATGATCTATACAAAAACACTACCTCTTCTTGATCAGATCCACTAAAGCACACAATATCTTCTCAAAACACTTAAATCTTCCCTAGCTTGATCACAAAATGCATCTTACACCGCACTTATTCAACACACAATCAACACTTTTAATCTTCAACTTCATCCATCATATACTGAACTTTTAAGTCCACTGCCTTGATCAAACCCTAAATTAGAATTTCAAAACATCCTGCTTAAATCTAATGCACCACATAAAAAAATTAAATGCATAAAACATATTTCCAAGATCATGTCGACCAATACAATGATTTACATAGAATGTTGTGTCAATGAGTCAAACACATTTTGACCAAATACAAGCTTCCTCTAGAATCTTCTCTAGACTCTAGCATCAAGAAATGTGATGCAATATCATCACCTCCAATCATGAAGACATGTCACTAGATCATGCATATCTCAATGAATATCACCAAAACCTTAACGGCGATCATCGATCAAAGATTTATCACATATCACTCAAGAACATAAATATTGTAACTTGTTAACAACTCCATCTCTACTCACCGGTCACCTATCCTACACATTGGACACTCAAATTAGTTGTGGTCATAGCTGTAGCATTTGAATACTATAGGACACCATATCCCATGACTGTGCCACAAGATAAAACATAGATTTGACAAGACATTCAAATCATCTATCACCTATCATTAACTGTTCTAGAAGTTGGACTATTATACTTCAAATTATCACAACTTTCTCATGCATTCACTTCAGCAATAGCGATCATGCATTAGATATCCAAAGACACACCTAAGTCTCTCATAAATATAGCAACCACTGAAACTCACGGCAATACTTAATTCATCTCAAATATGCTTGGCAATATACTAAGAACACAAAGTCAATAATTGACATCAATGATGACATAATATCTGATCATCATTTAATAAATATAATCATGGTATCTCCAAAACTCACTTACCATCTTTGCATCAGATATGCCAAAAATATCCCCCTTTGGTATTGATGGAAACACTCACTTCCTATTGATAGTAACACTCTCTCTAACATGATACCTTATGCATAAAAATGTTTCCTCTTCTGGCTTTCACTTGTTCTATAATTACCCCTCCCCCTTTCATTGAACTTCACACATTCTCCTCTTTATATTCATACATTCTCCCCCTTTGTCAACAATGTGAAAGGCATAAAATACACCTGATATCTACTCTACAGTGCCTGACTAACCAAAGCACAATAATACATAGAATGCCCCCCTAAGGAGTAGCCCCACAACATCAACCCATACAAAAGATATTCAATGAATACACTAGGATTTATGCAATTGCATCTTCTTCTAAATCAAATCATATAGGGGAATGACCCCCAACCCTACCTCTTAAATACTCAAATGTATCCTTAGACAATGGTTTAGTGAAAATATGAGCAACCTTCTCCTTAATTGGCACATACTCCAACCTCACTTCTTTTTGTTTTACCTATTCTCTAAGAAAATGATATTTGATAGCTATATTCTTAGTCGTAGATTGCATCATTAGGTTCTTTGAAATGTTAATATCACTTTTATTGTCACAATAGATAACCACCGGTTATGTTACCTTATCCTGAATTCCTTCCAAAATCTACTTTATCCATACTACATGTGTACAATTAATTGTAGTAGAAACATACTCATCTTCAGCTGTTGGTTGAGATATACAATTATACTTTGTATTGTCACAATAGATAACCACCGGTTATGTTACCTTATCCTAAATTCCTTCCAAAATCTACTTTATCCATACTACATGTGTACAATTAATTGCAGTAGAAACATACTCATCTTCAGCTATTGGTTGAGATATACAATTATACTTCTTTCTTGTCCAAGATACAATCCTTTCACAAAGAAAAAAAGAACCTCCACCTGTACTCTTTCGATCATCAACATTACCTACCCAATCAGATTCAATAAACACATTCAAAGAGAATCACCTTTATGACCATACCAGAGACCATAATCTTGAGTCCCCTTAAGGTATCTAAAGATTCTCTTTACTGAAACCAAATGAGATTCCTTATGATTAGAATAAAATATTTCCACTAATCCAACTACTTGTGCTATGTCTAGTCTTTTGTGTACTACATACTGTAGCTTACCAATCATAGACCTATAAAGTATCTCATCTACCTCTTTAGAATCATCTCCCTTTGATAGTTTGCAACCACTTACCATAGGGGTACCTAATGATATCATAATGATGAGAGATGACATTGATGATGATCCTAAAGAGTATGATTGTCATTGTTGGAAAACCATTACATAGGTAAGAAAGTTTTGTGTGAGAAAATAAATTTATACCAACCAGTATATAGTATATCCAATCGGTAACGAGAAGTCAAGTCAGAAAAGTCACAGGTGAACAGGAGAACATGTGAAGGACAAATTGGTTAAGAAAGACAAGTATGCTATCGGTATGTTGGAAGGTACAAAGACAATAGGTATACTAATTTTTGTGACCGTGCCACTTAGGTCACACCAATAAAGGCATAAATAAAGATACCACCAATTGGTCAGTTTAGTGAAAAGGTAAAACCAAGGTTATTGAACAATTTTGTTCAATCAACTAAAGCGGTTATGATGGTGCAAGATTCAATGAATTTGGACAAAATGAAAAATGTAGTAAATTATTTCAAGAGTTGAATAAGTCAATTTATTGGTAGTTGTGTATAGATCTGATTATGAATTCAAGACATATTCTAACTAATGATATTGAAGGAATATCTTACATTGGAGATAACAACTTGAAGTTTGTTATGGACGATGCGGTAAGGATTTGATATTTTGATGAGTTAGTTATGTTTCATAAAGATAGTTTTGAGGGAAACATAAACCCTAATTAGGTTTACAATATAAGGTGAAAGGATATAAGATGATAGTTTCTTCTATTGTGAAAAATGATGATGTTGGAAAAGAACAGTTGAAGTGTTGGTTGTAAAGTAAGAACTTGGATAGCGATTGCAGAGACAATTTTAGAGAAGATTCAAGATGAGGTTCTAAATAAGAATAGAGAAAAAAAGGATATGATTAGCATTTAGGAGTGTATTTCACAGGTAAATTTTATTTTTTTATTCCTACTATTTTCAACAAGTAAAATCCCTTAACCGGTTAGTCTCTCACAAGACTTTATTGTAAATCCCTTAGCAGGGTGAGCACTATAGTAGTGGAATTGAATCCTCTAACAAGGTAGTCTGTAATAGGACTTTAGATACTTATAATAAGGTATCATTCAATCCTAATAGGGTGCATCACCTAGAAAGTGACATATTGTAAGCTCCTAACATATCACTCTTTTCTACTACAATGAGAAGATTGTGGGTGTCATCCCCACCATGCTTGTTCCCTCTGACCAAGGGTTTCTACAATAAAAATATGAGTGTTATGTGTTTGGATGTATTTTCATTTCAATTTTACTTTACACTTACAGTTATATGCTTCATAGTTTAGAAGTTTCTTTTGCTACTGCTTAAGGGTATATGTAAAAGTATGAAAGTTTTATTAGTCCCGATTCACTCCCCCTCAGTACCTATTATTTCCAACAATTGGTATCAGAGAACAGACTCTCTAGAGGAAAATTTTTACAACTTGGGGAGTAAATCTGAGGAGATGGAGAGCTATAGGTATGAAAGATAGTTTGAGGTATCCAATGAGATGATTGAGGAGTTAAAGAACAATCTGAAGGATTCATTGGAAAAAAGAAAAAAATTGTTTGAACAACTAAAAGATAGTCTAGATAGCATTGATGAATTATCTAAAGGAAGTGTTAGCTCTAAAGAAGTTGAGGCAACAATAGAAGATCTGATGGAAAAGAAAAATATCTTGACTAAAGAGGCAACCAAGATGGGAATAGAACAAGAAAGTCAAGCTATAAGGATGTGTGAAGTGCTTGAAGCCATGAGAGCTGCTGAAGATGCAAAAAGAACTATTGAAATGACAAAGAAGAATGCTAAATAAATGATCAGAGAAAATGACATTATACTTCAAATATTGACACATGAGAACCATGCACTGAATGAACAACTAAGTGACATCGGTGATGAAAACTACAAATGTGTGCTAAAAATGAATCACTGAGATAGGAGAATGAACAACTGAAAGAGGACTTGAAGATTGAGAGAGAGAGAGAGAGAGAGAGAGAGAGAGAGAGAGAGAGAGAGAGAGAGATGAAAAAAANAGAGAGAGAGAGAGAGAGAGAGAGAGAGAGAGAGAGAGAGAGAGAGAGAGAGAGATGAAAAAATTAATCAATATAAACAAAGGATGTAGAAGATTGATGAGGAATTGAAGAATCAAAGGCAACCTAGAGATACATCTGGTCTAGGAAATACCAGTGACAAAAATTTTGAAAAAAAAGAGAATCATCCAAGTTTGGTGCTAGGAGACAATAAAATATTCCTAAGGTGTATACAATTCCACAAGGTAAGAAACCTACTAAACCCACTTGTTACAATTGTGGAAAGCCTAGAAACACTACTAATGTATGTAGAAGCCAACCAATGAATGTTCCAAGAACTAATTATTTTGATGGTTATTGTTACAATTGTAATAAGTATAGTCATCAAGCTTATGAGTGTAGATCAAGGAATAGTAGTAGATCATCTAAAAGGAGTTTTAATGGCTATTTTTATTCATGAAAAAAATTGGACACAAGGTGGAACATTGCACATCAAGGATGCCTAATAAACCAATGAGGGTTCTAAGAAGAGAATGTAACATGAATGTCACATGTACTATTTGTGAAAACTATGGACACATGGCTATGAATTATCAATTAATGAATCCTAGAGGTAATGTTGGATCCTAGAGAACAATATGTATGATATGTTTTTATTGTCATAAGATTGGAAATCTTGCAAAAGATTGTAGATATAGAAACCCGTCAATAAGCAATGAAGATGAGAAAGATGAGAATACTTTTAATGTTGAAGAAGTGAGGAATGAGATGAAAAAGGTATGGGTGAAGAAGGAAGAAAGAAAATAAGATGCCAACACATCGACAGGTAACACTCCTTCCTTTGGCTCAGGGGATTCATCCTCAAACTAAGCAAGTAATTTTTTCTTAGGGACTGAATTTCATTGTTATATCTAACTGTTCCCTTATAACTATGAGTGGTAATATCTATTTTCATAGTGAGATGAATTGATGTTAATTTTGATGAATTACATAGAGATGAATTGTTATGAATCGCTGATTTTATCATTTGCAAAAAGTTATTTATTAATGCTACTTTTAGCATTAACCAGTGGAAATTATAATCGGTAGAGTGATATCGTTGAACTGCATTTAATGTTTAGTTCCAACAAGCCATTGGAAATTTATTTGGGCAAAATATATTATAGGAAAACCTATTCATCATTCACCTTGCATTTCATAGAGCATTTACAAGAGCAAAGAGATTTCATATTGTGATCGATTGAGCTAATTGTTTGAGCTAATCACTTCCAGAGATTTGAACTGCAAATTTGAAAGCCCTAACTAAAATATTTAGCAGAGCGGTGATCATTTGCAAAGGAATTTTATGTGTTCGAGTTACAAAGAATAAATTTATTGAATCACTATGGTGTCGAGGGTTTCTACACCTAAATTGATTGAGATAAAAAATGAGGCAGAACTAGAACATAAGCTACATCCATTGAAGGCAATGAAAATTGACAAAACCAGTACCCTATCCCTAATTCCACCTCATGTTCTATTGATTGAAGAAACAAGATTTTTTTTCCACTACAATATTGTTGAGCTAGGTAATGAGAAAATATAGGAGCACTTAGCGATGTGAAAAAATGGTGAGCTTAAAGTTGAGTTAAAACATCTTCAAATGAAGGGTTTGACACACATTTTGGACTTAGCTTAGATTTTCAAGGAGGAATAAATTTGATATTTATATAGTTGTTTTCACAACCAATTCATATGGCTGGAGGAACTGATCAAAATCACCAAGGAGTTGATTCATCTAATAAAAGGTTTCTCAGTGGATGGGGAACCCTACACGCTTTGAAAAATATCCATGAAGATTGTTGAACAACTCACTAAGTCCAAAAAAGGTCATAGAGCGATGACAATAGACAACATTGAGAATAAAGAAGTTTGATTCACAATAATGATAGTTGGTTACAAGGTTTATCAATTGAGTCAATTGAATAGTGTGCCCTGTGGATCTATTCATGTTGCTTACTAGATAGTGAAGGAAGGAACAAGATATGACCTAGATGAGATGGTGAGATCACAACTTTTGGAAAACTTGAAAAGAATTCAAAGAGACAAGAAGACTATTGAAGATACTATTGTATTCCATTTTCACAAGTTCATCAAAACACGAAGTCAAATCAAAATTCATATTGCTAATGAATTATATGAAGAAGTTAATGTTAGATGGGAGACTTCCCTAGAGACTAAAAAGAAAATAAGAGAAATGAAACTTCTCTACACAATGACACATTTGAAAGTAAAGGAAGTAGATGAGGCACTTGAAAAATATAAAGTCAGATTCAGGGTTGGACATAGAACTGCAAAGCTACTAGTTGGGAAGGAGAAATAAGTTGAATAAGAGACAATGGTGATATGGAAAAGGATATTAAAAATGGATCAACCATAGGTAAATGACACAATAGGTACATCTAAAGTAGATGATAATTTTACTTTGAATTAGCTAATAGGAGATGTGTTAGGTAGTATTATAAGTATGATTACTCATATAGACTTTAAAAAAGATTCATATGATGATGTTATTATTGAGGATATCACTAATAACCCCAACTCTCCTATGGTTGGAGATGAAGTTGAAGATATAACACTTCATTCTCCACTTGATATAAATCCCATTGAGATAAATAATGATATAGTTGATGTTGAAACACACAGGGTTGATGAGGCAGAAAAAGAGTAAAGAAACAAAATAGGTAATTGAGACCACTGAACAACCAAAGAACACATAAAAATAGACAAAGGATACAAAACAAGGTGAATCTACTTAACAAAAACAAGATGAAAAATAGAAAGACCAAGAACTGAACTCAGAGACAAACAAAGAAACAAGTAATACTGGCACTGGTGAGAAATGCAATAAAGATGGAGTGGAGACACCAGAGGCTAACACCCCCAATGACTCACAAACTAACATAGAGGATATAGAAGAAAAGAAGAAGAGGAAGAAGATGACCCAAAGGAACAGTTATTATTTTCTATTCTAAAGAATTATTTTAACAAATTGAAGCCAAAGGAACAGTTATTATTTTCAAGAAAACTAGTAGAAAAGGCTGAGAAGAACATAATTAAGAAAAAGAAGTACAAAATAAAAATACTGAGGAAAAGCATTGCTATACTTTTTGATCTAGTACCTGATGTAGATATTGATGAAGAAGCATTTATGATTGATCAACTCAAAACCTTATTTGATGCAATTACAAGTCTAGATCATGACATGGAAGAGGAGATGATTAAGAGAACAAAGAAGAAATTGGAGAAGGAGATGATGAAAGAACTACTGTAGAAGATTGCACTAGAGAAAGTTTCACTATATGAACTAATTAATAAAATCAAGGAATAATTACTTGAGGTTGGAAAAATCTTTAAAAGAACATCTATTTTGACCAACTTCACTACATAGATCAAGACAAAGAAGGAAGAGCTGGAAACAGGGTTGGCTACACCTATCAACCAATTGGACCACTTAAATAGTTCCATGATGGATCACAATGAAAAAATGAAAGATTTGCTACACAAGGAAATGGAACTCAAGGTAGAGGAGGATAGGATAAGGATGATATTTCTAGAATTACAAGGGCTTATGACTCCATGCATGGACATTATCCAAGCCTATCTTAAGAAAGATGACGTGTTGATAGCTATTCCAAATATGAGTACAATTGATAGTATGGAAGATCTAGCTTTGAGAAAAAATGGTCATAAAATTTCCCTGACATCACTTAAAGAGTCATGGGAGCATTCACTTGCCACTGCAAAGGTACATTTCAAGACTATATTTGACAAACTGTAAAGTATGAACACTCTTGTACACAAATGTTTTATCATAGTTTTTGGCATTATTGTCAAAAAAGGGGGAACATATAAGTAGATCAAAAGGGGGAGTATATATTAGAAAGAGTATATATAAGTAGATCAAAAGGTGGTGTATATAGTAGAAAGAGTATACAACATACGTAATCAAACATGGAGTATAGGTTCTGAAATTTTGACATTTTGAAATTTTGAACAAGTTTTTTTGATTAATGTCAAATGGGAAGAATGATGACATCAGAATGATAAGAGACGACATTGATGATGATCCTAAATAGTATGGTTGTCATTTTTGGAAAAACATTACATAGGTAAGCAAGTATTGTGTGAGAAAATAAATTTTTACCAACTGGTATACAATATATCCAATCGGTAACGAAAAGTCAAGTTAGAAAAGTCATAGGCAAAAATGAAAATAGGTGAGGACAAATCAGTTAAGAAAGAAAAGTATGCTATCGGTACATTGAAAGTTACAAAGAAAACATGTATACTAAGTTTTGTGACTACTCCACTTAGGTCACACTGGTAAAGGCATAAATGTAAATACCACTAACCAGTCAGTTCAGTAAAGACCTGTAAAACTAAGGTTATTGAACAGTTTTGTTCAATCAACTAAAGAGGTTATGACAGTGCAAGATTCAATGAATCTGGACAAAATGAAAAATGTAGTACAGTATTTCAAGAGTTGAATAAGTCAATTTATTGGTAGTTGTGTAGATATTTGATTATGAATTCAAGGCATATTCTAACCAATGATATTGAGGGAATATCTTACATTAGAGATAACAAATTGAAGTTTTTTATGGATGACGTGGTAAAGATTTGATATTTTGATGAGTTAGTAATGATTGATAAAGATATTTTGAAGGGAAACATAAACTGTAATTAGGTTTATAATTGAAGTTGAAAGGATGTAAGATGATAGTTGCTACTATTATGAAAAATGTTGGAAAAGAACAATTGAAGTGTTGGTTGTAAAGTAAGATCCTGGACAATGATTGTAGAGACAATTTTAGATAAGATTTAGGATCAGGTTCAGAACAATAAAAGAGAATACAAGGATCTGATTAGCATTCAGGAGTGAATTTCATAGGTCAATTTTATTTTTGTATTCCTAATAGTTTCAACAAGTAAAATACCTTAACCAGGTATTCTCTCACAAGACTTTATTGTAAATCCCCTAACAAGGTGAACACTGTAATAGTGGGATTAAATCCTCTAACAAGGTAGTTTGTAATAGGGCTTTAGATACTTCTTACAAGGTATTAGTCACTCCTTATAGGGTGAGTCACCTAAAAAGTGACATATTGTAAGCTCCTAACAAAGAACTCTTTTCTACTGTAGTGAGAAGATTGTGGGTGTCATCCCAACCATGGTTTTTCCCTTTGAGCAAGGATTTTAATGATAAAATTCTAAGTGTTATGTGTTTGGATGTATTGTCATTTCATTCATTGCACTTTTACTTTACACTTACTTTTATATGCTTCATAGTTTGGAAGTTTCTTTTTCTACTGCTTAAGGGGATATGTAAAAGTTTGAAAGTTTTATTAGTCTCGATTCACCCCCCTCTTAGTACCTATTATTTCCAACAATACCAACTGGTTTTGAGTCTTCTAACTCAAAACTCTTCAATATTTATCTTACATATTTTGACTGACTTATGTAGATACCATATTTCATCTGTTGAACTTGCAATCCAATGAATAATTTCATCTCACCAATCATACACATCTCTAATTCTTTCCTCATGTCATCTGCAAATGATCTTCTCATCTCTTTATTTCCACCAAAAATGATATCATCTATAAATATCTCAACAATCAAAAACTTGTCATCTTTATCAATCTTTAAATACACATTATTTTTATCACTTGTTCTAATGAAACCAATCTGAATCAGGTATGAATGCAAATGTTAATACCATTCCCTAGGTGCTTTCTTCAACCCATAAAAATATTTCTATAATTTGTATGCCAGCTTCTTACCTTCTGAATTAGAAAATCGTTGAGGATGTTAAATATATACCTCTTCTTCTAAAACACCATTAAGAAAATATAACTTAACATCCATTTGGTATACCTTGAATCTTCTATAGGCAGTATATGAAAGTAATATCCTTACACCTTCTCTGGCCACGGGTGCAAATGTTTCACCATAGTCCAGGCATTCCTCTTGTGCATACCCTTTGCACACCAATCTTTCCTTTTTCCTCACCACTTCACCTGTATCATTCATCTTATTTATGAAAATCCACTTCTTACCAATCACATTCTTGTATGTCGATCTAGGCACTAATGTCTAGGTATTGTTCTTCTCAATCTGTTCCAATCTGTAGGCTTTTCTCTTTGACGAGTATCCTAAGAATATCCACTCATCTACTCTTTAAATTTTTTTAGATAACTTACACATGGTGATCAACCATACCACAGCTCACAGGGAGTTTTATTTGTACCTTTCTTCAACTGAACTCTACTCAAAGTGTAAACAACAGTGCTCAGTTCTTCTCTCCAAAAGGTCTATACAACACCCTTCTAAATCATTAATGTCCTAGCACAATAAATGATAGACCTATTTCTTCTTTTAGCAATATTATTATGCTAAGGTGTTCTAGGAGTTGACATCTATCTTTTAATTCCCTCTTCTTCACAACATGTAGTAAATTCTTGTGAAGTAAACTCACCTCCTTTCTCAAAACTATGACATTTTAGGGTCTTACCAGTCTCCTTCTCCACTCCATCTTTGTAGATCTTAAAAATGTTAAAATATTCTAATTTATCCCTTAAAAATATAGCCCTCATAATTCTATAATAATCATCAACAAAAAACATAAAATATCTATCACCATAGTAACTCTAATTTCTAATTGGACCACACAGATCGATATGAACTAGATCTAAAATACTTCCAAAAGAATAATTTTTACTGATGAAACTATAACTAGTTAACTTCCCATGCTGACATTCTTTACACATTACATTATTTGGTTTCACTAGGTTAGGCAAACCTCCCACTATCTTCATCTTACTAACTTTGATTAGATTAAAAAAATTCACATGACAAAACCTCTTATATCGTAACCAACAATCTTCTACCTTAGCAATCAGGAAACTCTTAATAGTAGAATTTAGATTGAGAAATTTACCTCTAGTTTGTTCACTGGTAGCAATCAACTCTCTTGATTTACCAATAATCTTGTAACTACCTTCATTGAAATCCAATCTATACCCTATGTTATTCAACTGAGAAACACTTAAAAAATTGTATCTCAGACCATCAACCCAATAAACATCATCACAATTTGTTTTATTGTTCAAATCAAAAGATCCTTTACCTTTTACCAGACAGGTCAGAGCATCTTTCCCAAATCTCACTGAGCCTCCATCACATTCTTCCACATTGATGAGTTTTCTTCTATCACTAGTCATGTGACAAGTACACCCACTATAAATAATCCAATTACCACTTTGATTCATGTTAGAAGCCAAATATTTCTCACCTTCTTCTGGGGGTTCTTCCTTTACTACAACAAACAAAATTTCTTCTTCATCTCTTCCACTAGATTCCTCATCGGTAACACCTTCCTCAGCTAGGTAGCACACTTTCTTGTTGTTATCTTTGAATCTTCTTGGCTTCTTCTTCCTGTCATTATCAAGGCATCTAGAAGAAATATGTCCAATTTTTTTTACATTAAAAGCAATTCATAGGTAACATACCTTTATAGTTACATTTCCCTCTAGGCGGAATTCTAGCAAATAAAGCTTCCAGTTCCTCTCGATCTCTTTCTTCAGATAAGATAGATTCATAATCATTAAAGTAACATGATGAAGAACTATTAGACATCGCCATTCCTTTCCTAGATGGTGCAAGAGTCAATGATGACTTAAAATAAAATTCAACTTTAGGCATACTATTATCATAATTGCTAAACTCAAATGCAATTAATTTACCTATTAATGCATCAAGAGTAACAATGAAAGTTCCTAGAGATCTGAGCTCATTTATAGCTAAAAACCTAATAGCATACTAAGGCAATAAAATTATCAAAAATTTTCTTACCACATCCTCCTTAGGAAGATTACTAGCAGTACCTCGGATAGAAGAAACAACTTCTTTGATTCTCTGACTGCATTGCTCAATGTTCTCATTTTCTTGCATCCTCATATCATCATACTTTCTTCTCAAACTATCAACCTTTTCCTTCTTCACATGTGGATTTCCACCATAGGTTTTCAAATTTTCCCACATCTCATTAAAGTAGTATCCAAGTCTTTGATATCAACATAATCTGCATCAGAAAGAGTACTAGCAATAGCTTCCATAGTAACATTATGTTCTAAACTTTCCTTCTATTGATCTGCAGTAAGGGTTCCTGAAGGGACAATATAATTATTAACCACATGATCCCAATATTGATCACCCATACCTTTAAGATAAATCTTCATCTGAACACACCATACTGAGTAGTTCTCTCTTGTGAATTTAGGACCTTCCTTTCTCATTATCTTCATATCTTTACCTCAAGTTGTTAAGCTTCACCACAAAAGAAGAGAAAATCTATGATACCAATTGTTAGTCTTGAGAGAAGATTACTGAGATGAGGGTGAATCTATGATCTACCAAATAATCAAAACTTTACTATCTTAAAGCTTAAACCAGCATTCACAAGATTAACCTTAATAATAACAAATGTAAATCATAAGAATCCAAATCCATCCACAAAATTGACATGCATATTTATCTCATGGAAACCCAAATAGGGAGAAAACCATGGTGGGGATTAGTACCCACTAAATGATGTACTCTTCTGAAGTATGCCCTATGAGGAGCTTAAGCCTATTAAAAGTTACAACAACACTACTAGGCACTACCCAGTTAAGGGATTTAACTTAGGCCTGTCAGGAACTTAACCCTATTAAGAGTAGCCTTGTTAGAGGACTTTAAACACTTGACAAAGTATCACCTTGTTAGAGGATTTACAACAAAGATCTTTTAGGATCTACTCTATTAATGGATTTAACCTACTACAACTATTAGGGAACAACATAAAGAATGATTTTTAGAAGAACACTACCTCTACTTGATCATATCCATTGAAGCACACAATATCTTCTCAACACACTTAACTCTTCCCTAGCTTGATCGCAACATGATTCTTACAGTGGACTTCTTCAACACATGATGAAAATTTTTAACCTTCAACTTCATCCATTATATACTGAACTTTTAAGTCCACCGCCTTGATCACCTAAATTAAAATTTCAAAACATTCTTCTCAAATACAATGTGCTACATAACAAATTAAATTCATAAAACATATTTCCAAGACCGCGTCAGCTAATACAATGATTTACATATAATATTGTGTCAATGATTCAAACATGTTTTGAACAAACACAATCTTCCTTTAGAATATTCTCCATGCACTAGCATCAAGAAATGTTATCCCAGATCATCACATCCAATCATGAAGACACATCACTAGCTTGTGAGTAACTCAAACGATACCACCAAAACCTTAACTAAGATCACCGATTAAATATTTATCACCTATCGCTCAAGAACACAAATACTGTAACCTATTAACAACTCTGTCTCTACTAACCGATCACCTATCCTACACATGGTTCACTCAAACTAGTTTCACTCTCAAATGTAGCATCTAAATACTGTAGACCACCATATCACATGACTACGCTACAAGATACAACATAGATTTGACAAGACATTAAAATCATTTATCACCTGTCATCAACTATTCTAGAAGTTGCACTATTATACTTCAACTCATCACAAATTTCTCATGAAATAATTTTAGTAGTAGCGGTCATGCATTTGACATCCAAAGACACACCTAAGTCTCCCATAAAGATAACAACCACTGAAACTCACCATAACCCTTCATTCATCACAACTATGCTTGGCAGCATATTAAGAACACAAGGTCAATAAAAACATAATATGTAATCACCCTATAATCAAATCTAATCCTGACATCTCTGAAACTCACTTACCATCTCTACATCAGATATGCCAACACCTAGCACCATAGTTTATCTAGTTTTCCTTGAAAGTTGTAAGATAGAGATTACAGGAGCTCCTAATTCCATATCTAATTGTAGTGTTTAATTTGAATGCCACTGGGACTAAGTTTCTTATAGGTAGTATATGACTAATAAAAAATTAGCTTGCAATCATAGGTTCACCTTTGTATCTTAACTTTTAGATCTAGGTTTATCGTTAGTTTTTTATTTCTAGCTTGTTTGCTTATTTTATTTGTATGTTGTCATTTAATTGCTTTATACCTAGTTTCTTTGCATTAGACACCTCAAGCAATCTTTGACAATAGAGGAAGAAAAACCTAAAGGAGAAAAGGCCAATTTCTTGACTATTTCCATGTGAGAGTGAAAAGCTAGGAACACCTTCCCTTTTTTGTAGGTTGTGTTATAATGCTATGGTATAAGAGGGTTTTGTCCTAGTTTAGAGTATTCCCCATTTTCCACAATTTTATCATCTAATTTAGAATGCAATCTTAGGTAAAAAATAATGACAATATGATTCTCAATATTTTATAATTATAAAAATGATGACCATGATAAATAATTTTTCATTAGAAAAAATTAAGGTATAGGTCATAAACATAATAATAATCTTATCTAGACATGTGATAGGAACACAAAAAATAGGTACAAAGTTATCTCTACGACAACATAGTGAGCTTAATTATATACCAAATTTAACATAAAACCTATGTGATTTGTGTGTGATGAACTTAGGATGACATTCAATATTCATTCTTTTTGTCTATACACATATCTCTAGTAATTTTATCTCTCCATATGGGAGGGAAAAGTGGTTCATGTATTCAACTTGGAGAACCATGATGATAATTAATCCATTATTAGCCATTACATCATCATCATTAACTAATAATAATAAACATTATAATTCTTTGACCTTTGATAAAACATATTCAAATTTTATTATGTTTATATCTAAATATCATTCTTAAGATAAAATCATCCTTACATACATGATTATACACATACTAACATAAAGGTTAAAAGTATATATAAATGAAAAAGTGGGTTGTAACAACATTCTAACTTAACCTTTGATCTCTCTCCTCTTATTATATTTGGGGTGTAAATATCATATGTATAGAGAATTCCTAGGACATAAAAATTTAGTTTGTGATGCCCCACTTTCTTGTTAACAATACCAAACTAAACTAATTAAGGTTTTATTGGCACACCTTAAAAAAACTAGGTGAAGTGGGCTAGTTTGGTTTCAACCAAAGCTACCTAAAATATGTGAAACTTACAACTACAATGAGAGTTAGAAGATTAAATAATCTGCCTCATATTAGGCTTGGTCACAACAAGTAGGTGAGGATAAATCCATGAATAACCTTTACAAGGTTTGTAACTCATAAAATAAGTATTTAGAAACCACTTCTAGTCTTTCCATCATGATTTTATGTCATACATTTTGATCTTATGAGTTATTTCAACAAGAATATTTAATCAATTTTTTTTTTATAATAATCCATTTGTTAATTATTAAGTCTTTATTTATGTTTAAAAATATTATGAAGAGATCCAAGTCCTGGTGTTTTTAGACAAAATATTAGAAATAGTGCAAATCCCACATTTGTAGAACCTTAACATACATGAATAAGGAATTTAAACAAGGACTTATCCTAGCAAGTGAAAATAGGAAACCACCATAAGGAATGCTAATTGGTGAAGATTATAGTTCTAGAGAAAATATCATTCCAAATTATCCATGGTTTGATAGCTTCCTAGGCATACTAGATGCTCTTGTCCACAAAGGTTCCTTTAATTTTCACAAGTTTAAATCCATTGTGATGAGGATGGGTTAAAATCCCTAATGAAAGAAAATAGTGTGGTCCCAAAGGTATTACTAAATAAATACAATTCCAAATAATATATTTTTTAGGTTTTATAAACTTCCAAAGCAAAGATGATCCAATTGGCCTAGATAAAGCTATCACATATTTTTAAGTATCAAACAATGTGAAGTCCACCAAAGTCCCAAGTGAGGAATTATAATTCCTAGGAAAATCTAAAACATTTTAATATTATTTATAGAGGCCCAAAGAAATATTAAGTTGTCACTCCAACTGCTAGTAAGATCCTTTAGAAGTGCCCAATATGGTGGGTAGAAAACATTGGTGAAAATGAACACTTTAGAGACAATATGAAATATCCCAATAATAGAAAGGGGTTTCATAACTATTTCCATAGTAGTACACAAATTGTTACACATAAAACATGGGAAATCAAGGCAATGAATATCAACATTTTGATTGAAAAGATATAATCTATATTACATATGTAATAATAAGCCTCCTCTTTTACAATTGTGCAAAAAGTCTTTTATATATCATGCAAACCCAACCATATTGGAATTACCACACATGATCCGATAAGAAATGGGCAATGACTTTGAAATTCATAATGAAACAAGAGAAAATTCAGTAACATCATGGGAAGGATAAATTTCAACAACACCAAGAGAGTGGTTTCTAATATTAAATAACACCTACAAACCATGATTTGGTGGGTTAAAATATGATGAACTATAACTGATTGAATGTTTGAAGATGATAAGTTGATGATCACCGAGCTGCAAAAGTGAATGTAAGACATTAAATCAGTTAATGTATTGTATTGTCATTGATGTCAACATGATATGGTTTGATTTTTCATACACATATTGTCATAACCTTGAAGATTTGAAGAGACAAAGTTTATGTGGTCGATAAAACATAAAAGGTATGTATACACTGAGTGACAATGAACACCAAGCAATTCACAGTGTATACCGAGCACAATAGTAACTGAGCAAGTGTTACCGAGAAAGAGTTAATAACCAAGCATAAATGAAGTTGATGACCGAGCTAACTGAAGTTGATGACTGAGCATAACTGGAGTTAAAGAATGACAAAATTACTTAGTTGGCAGAGCTACAATTTGGGGATTGACTGATTGATTGTTTTATTATCAATGATCAGTTAAAATAAATCAAGGAAGGAGATTAAAAGCATGTTTTATTCAGAATTATCAAGGAGATATTTATGGAAAAAACTAAAGGAGAGCTTTACAGGATAAAGAAAAGCATGGTGAGTTTTACGGATCAAGAAGAGATCTACGACAAAAACAAGGAGATTGAGCGGCTAATCATGTCTATTTAAAGAGATAAGGAATTAATTATAAAAGAGAGGAATGTTGAATATATTTTGTGTGAAGATAGAAATCTTCATGCAGATCTGATCATATTGGTTGAAGAATAGAGCCAAGGAATTATGCAGACACCGGGCAACAGAGGACGAAGCATTCACCGAGCAGAACAAAGAAAGAAAGAAAAGGAACTGAAGTGTATCTTGATTAGAGAGGTATTATTGGACTAATAATAGATATGACTATTTGCAAATGAAATTTGTATTTTGAACAGATCATTTACTATATCAGTTTAACCATTGATTTAGAAAATCTCTTAACTGAGTGGGATTTAATAGTCCTTATTGTATTGAGATACTCAAGAGTATCAAAAGTTTTTATTGTTGACAACATATTGAGTGTTAGGTCAAAAGAAAAACTGTTAGTTTTAAATCCTCTAACAAGGTCGCACTTAACAGTGTGTACTATAACCTTTAACAGGGTTGGCTCTTCACTGAGCTCACTTTAAAAGAGTGAAAATATTTTGGGTTACCAGTCCTAGGTGATTTTTCCCATATTGGGTTTCCACATTAAAATATATGTGTCAAATGTGTATATGTTTCATTGCATTGATTATTTTACACTTTATTGAAACTAGATTAGTTAGTTAACACTAAGTTTGTTTGTTGCTACTCAGTAAAGTCCAGAAAAGATAAACAATATATCTTACCGAGTAGTTTATATTTGTTAATTTTATTTATGGCATACATCTTGATGAAATTGGGATTGTAAGATAATTGAGGGTATTATATTTGAGATATAAGTTTTTGGTTAGATCTTTTGGAATAATTATTAAGGCCACTAATTCACCCCCCTCTCAATTATTCTAACAATTGGTATCAGAGATTTGGTTCTTGGAAGAAAATTTTAAAGGGACTTAAGATAAAGATCACAAGACGAGTGAAAGGGATGTGCCTAAGTTGAACAAGGAAAACTTTGCATCATGGAAAAGCAAGATAAAAATTCATCTATCTAGTATTGTAAATATGTTACACAACACTTGGATATTGAATATGTTGCACCTACTGGACCGCTAACTGTTGATCAATTGAGAGAGAAACATGAACACAATTCTATGATGATAGAACTTGCTTCTTCACTAATCGATGTTGAATTTGAAGATGTGAAATCATGCACCTCTACAAAGAAAATGTGGGACAAACTTAAGCTAGTACATGGAGGAGATGCCAATGTGCTGAGAGATAAAGTTGAAAGCCTAAGAGGAAAGTTTGATGAATTGAGAATGAAAGAAGAATAGAACATCACTTAGTACAGTGATAGAATCAAAGAAGTTGTCAATGTTATCCGTGGAGTAGAAGTACTTGATGAAGAAACAGTTGTAAGTAAAATTATAAGAACCTTACTGCTTGTTTATGCTATTAGAGTATTTTCAATTCAAGAAATGAGAGTAGTAGATAGTAACAATGTTACTCTTGATAATTTAATTGGTAGACTTATTTAATTTGAGATGAACAACTATGACAATAGTGTCTTACCTACTATTGAGTTTGCATTCAAGTCTTCTCTGAAAATAAGCAAATCTAGTAACAAACACACTATGAGAAATGATAGTGATAGTGATAGTGATGAGCAAGAAATTGATGAACTTGAAGCACTAATGGCTAGGAGATTACATAGAGGTAAAGGAAGATATAAAGATAAATTACCATTGGTCTGTTTTAATTGCAAAGAAATTAGACATTTTGCTGCTAGATGTCCCAACAAGAGAAAGGATGAAAGAGAAAATGACAAATCTTATAAAAAGAAGCATGACAGAAGAGATAAATGAGATTTCAAGGACAAAGGAAAGAAGGCTTGTTACCTGGTTGAGAACAAAGATGAAAATTTTGATACTGATTCTGATGAATATGTTGAGGTAGTATTTTTTCTATGAAGGATGATTCAAATGAAGAAGAAAGGTATGTTGAAACAACACTCATATCTAAAGTTAGAAAAAATGATGTTTGGATTATTGATAGTGGCTATACTCATCACATGAATGGAGATAAAGAAAATTTTGAAACTTTTGAATATTATAATGGGGGATCAGTTAGGATGGGTAATGACTCACCTTGCCCAGTTGAAGGAAAAGGTACCATCATGTTGAATAATCTGATCATATGTGAAAATGCATATTGGGTGAAAGGACTTAACTATAATCTATTGAGTGTTTCATAGTTGAACAACACGGGACACCGAGTTGTGTTTGAGAACAAAAAGGCAATGATCTATAATGGAACATGAAAGTTGATCGTTAATGGTGAAAAAGCAAAAGGTAATCTATTTTATCTTGATAATATTGAGACCACTTGTTTATTGGCTAGAAATGAAGACATTTAGTTGTGGCATAAAAGGTTATGTCATGTGAATTTTGACAAGATGGTTAAGATAAGTAAGAAAATAAAAGTGAGAGGCTTACCGAGTATTTCAAAGTCTGACCATGTTATGTGCAAGAATTGTCAAATGGGAAAAATGAAAAAGTCTAGTTTCAAGAGAAAAACCTACACATATAAAACTATTCTAGAGTTAGTCCATACTGACTTATGTGGACCAATGAGAACAAAGATCTATTATGGTGATAGATACTTTATTCTATTTGTTGATGACTATTATAGGATAATTATTGTCATGTTCTTAAAAGAGAAATCTAAAGCATTTAAGATTTTCAAATGGTATAAAGGAAAAGTTGAAAAAAAAAGTGGAAAAGAGCTAAAATATTTAAGATCAGATAGAGGAGGAGAATTTATTTCTGATGAATTCACTAACTTTTGTAATGAGCATGGGATTACAAGATAGGTTTCTGCATCGAGAACACCACAACAAAATGGGATTACTGAAAGGAGGAATAGATCAATTGTTGATTGTGCCAGAACACTGATTATTGAAAAAGGAATCACACAAACATTCCAGAGAGAATCAGTAAGTACTCTTGTCTATACACTGAACCGAGTTGAATTGAAGAAAGACACAAATAAGACACCTTATGAGCTATGGTATGGATACACACCAAATGTGAGTTATTTTAGAATTTTTGGAAGTCAATGTTATATACTGAAAGATGATAGAAATGGGAAAATTGACTCTAAAAGTGATGAATGAATATTTATAGGATATTCTATTAAAATAAAAGCTTATAAATGTCTGAACAAATCTTCTAACAAAATCATTGAGAGTGAAAATGTTAAAGTGGATGAATTTGCTGAGAAAAATGATGAGGAAAGTAGAAAGGAACCTAAATATTACAAAATTTTTGTCTACATGGAAGAAACTGACACCTTTCCTGAGCAACAGACTAGAGCTACCGAGCAATAATGTAATGCTACCAAGCGACAGAACAATGCAATCGAGCAGTAGGCTGCACACACAGAGAATCAGGAAAATTCTCACAATGCTGAACCGAGTGATGAAGATCAAAATGAAGAACAAAGATCTGAACATGTACTTGGTAAATATGTCAGAAGACACCATCCATAGGACCAGATCATTGGGGATACAAGAGAAGGAATGAGAACAAGAAGTAAGTCACTTAACAATAGATATTTGATTTGTGATTTTGAGCCTAAATTTTTTAATGCTGCACTTGAGAATCAAGAATGGGTTAGTGCAATAAATGAAGAGATCGAACAAATTGAGAATAATAAAATATGGACATTAGTACCTAGACGGAGTGAAAAATGTCATTGGCACCAAATGGATTTTCAGAAACAAACTTAATGAGAATGGAGAATTCACAAGGAACAAAGCAAGACTTGTATGAAAAGGGTATGTTGGTGCTCAAATCAATAGATTGGATTTCCTATGGACTTTCCAATCCAATGATGGGAAACCCAAGTGATTTGGCCAACTAACAAGTTTAACCTTGGGGAAAGGTTGAAACTTCTGCAATTCTGGCTCTGCAGAACCAAGGCAGGTAGGCCTACACCTTAAACTTATCCTTAAAGATTTTTATAGTAGATAATGAACACTTAAATCTATCCTTCACAAGTATGGCAAGTTACTTTGAAAGGAATCAAACTGTAATCAATTGTAAGATAAAATTGCAAAACTGAATGCTTTGTGAGATTTGTAAAGAATGCTTTGTAAAAATTGTGTATATAAATGAATGAATTTTAGAATATCTCAACAACATGAAACAATGAATAAAATGTCTATCTTCAATAACAATCGGATCAGTGCCTACATCAACTTGGGCAATAGAGTCAATCCAACATTCAATCATATGTACAACTTTGCAAGACGGTACTCAACCTCAACTATCTGACTACTTTAGATGCAGAGAAGATTAAGGTCTCTATTATATCCTTGTTAGTTCAAATGAGTTTAACTCCTATGGTTGGGAGACCAGATGAACAAGAAGCCAGAAAAAAATTAAATTATCACACACTTCTTGATATTCAAACAATGATATGAGACAATAACTATTCTGCATAAGCAACTCAAAGACAACAATTGAAATTCCTTCAATAATTGCAAAGGACTAATTGAATGTGAATTGAAATCTTGAGCCAAGAGGGACAGAAAAAACTTAACTTTTATTGATTATCAAAAATAGGTACATAAGAATGTTAGTAATAACTGAGAGGGGGGGGGTGAATCAGTGGCTTCAAAAATTTATCCTTAAACTTAACCACCAATCAATAAACCTCAGATTATTAAGTCCCTACAAGATGAATGCCATGAAATACTAATAATGATTTAACTGTCTGTCGATTTTCCTTTTCTGACCTTATTCTCCTTCATTACCGATAAGTAATAAAACTATTTACTGACACTTAGTAAATATGCAGAGTATACCGATCAATCCAAAAATGCATATGTGAAATGTAAAACAGTAAAGTAATAAACCATACATACATAACACATGGATTTTAAAGTGGAAACCCTGTAAAGGGAAAAAACCACTGGGACTGGTACCCCAAATTTTCACTCTTTTGAAGTGAGCCCTATTAGGAGCCAACCCTGTTAAAGGTTACAAACACACTGTTAGGTGTGACCTTGTTAGAGGATTTTATACATAGAGGTTGTCACTTAGTATCGGGCATCTATTTTCTACCTTCCTTGAATCAGCCTCCTTCTTAGACTGTCAATGGGCTTTAGGAAAACCTTGCTACCACCCTTGAATTAGCCTTCTTCTTAGCCTGTCAATAGGTATCTGGCAAGTCCAATGCTACTTTCATGAATCAACTTTTTTGGCACTCCTTGGGATGTATCTCAATATATAGAAGACTGTTAAGTCCTGCTCTATTAAGAGACTTGATGCTTCAATGGTTAAACTGAAACACAATGACCTATTTCTAATGTAACTTGAATTGCAAATTTTTAGATCTATTTAAGTACATTACCTCTTTGATCAATGTATCAATTCAATTCTTTGTTCTCCACACTTTCTTCTTTGTGATGTTGTGCTTCACTATTCGTCGGTGTCTGCAGAATTCTTTATCTTGATCAGGACTATATGAAGTTATCCTTCATCAATTTCTCTTTAGCATCCTCTTTCTATTCATCCCCTTCATGTGATGTGGAAATGGATTAAGCTTGTCTCTTATACAGACATGATATTCACTGTTTCTTGATTCTTGAATCTTGATTCTTGGCATGAAAAACAATCCAGCCAATCTAATTTAAAGCTTAACTCTTGATTTATCTCGTAATTATCTTTTTTCCAACTGTACAAATCTTCTTTAAATTAATCACTTAACTCTGGTCAAATAAAACAATGAAAACAACCAGTTAAGTCTATCTTTAGCTCTTGCCAGCTACATATTTTGTCATTTTCTGAACTCTCTGTTCTATCGGTCAACTCTATAATTAGTCATCGGTGACAACTACCAGTTCTATTGGTGTGACTCTAGTCAACTTTGGGATCTCCGTCCGTCATGCATCATTGGATTTTACTCATCGGGAAATTCTATTTTTAGCTCGTTGGGCATCCTGTAATTTTGCTTCATCAGGCAACACTATTTTTTGTTCATTGGGCATCACTGTGACTTTGGTTCTTTTTCTTTACCGATGGTGTGCACTCTATTGGTGTTATCTGTCACTTTAGTGAATACTTAACTTTTATGCATTGCTAAAAGTATAATCTTTATTCCATTGATTCTCTAAAGTCTTTGGCATTATATACATGACTGTACATATGATATCAAGTTGACATCAATGACAATACAAACCATTAACTAATTTAATGTCTTGCATTATCTTCAACTTAACATTATCAAACATTCAATCAGTTACATGTCATCAATCTCTCCCTTTGGCATTGATGGAAAAATACTATATTATCTCCAATACAATACAACAGTTGAGATTCATCAAACTACCAATCATTTTGTTTTTGATAACCAATAAAAATGTCTAATCATCGGTAAGCTCTGTCTTAGCTTAGATTTGATTCTTGCAGTTCTCTATGTTTCTTGTTCTGATGTGTTGCATCCTTTCCTTGTGTCAATATCTCTCTTTTGATTGTTCTTCTTCTTTGATGTCTCTGTCTCTTGTCAGCAAATCTTCCTATGGATATAATCTCTCCCTGTTGGGCTAATCTGATAATGGATAATCTCTCTTCTTTTTCTGAAGACTGTGATAATATGGAAACTTTCTCTCCCTTTGACAATAATGCCAAATAAATATCTGACATTCATGTCAAATAATCATTTTCTTCTATCCATAATATATTCCTTGAATTTCCCTTATCCATTAGTAATACAACAATATGCTCTGGTGCTCGGTTATGATATATACCTTTCTGTATATAGATGTAGCTTTGAAGTTCATATTTTTGCTCGCATCAACATGAATGATATTCTAATAATATATAGGCTAACATAGCCTTCAGTCTTTTACTGAATGGTAGACAAGGGTTTGACCCCTAGCCTCTTTCTCAAGTACTCAAACATATCCTTGGGCAGTGGCTTGGTGAAGATATCAGCTAATTGTTCTTTTGATTGCACATACTCAAGTATCACCTCTTTTTCTTGAACTTGTTCTCTTAAATAATGAT